>WSYH01002805.1:0-78472 GCA_036426205.1 Ascaphus truei | reverse complement strand
TGTGAATAATTTGCAGTGCATGTTATCAACAGCCATGACATTTGCAGGACAGCTTGGTGGAGTGCAATGCATATACTGTGCCAAATTTGAAGGCAATTGGTGTATGTGTTGGTACATTAATCCACATTAAGAATTTTTCACATTAAGCGTTTTAGACAGTTGTCCTACAGAAACTGGTTAATGTGAATAATTTGCAGTGCATGTTATCAACAGCCATTAAATTTGCAGGACAGCTTGAGGGAGTGCAAAGCATATACTGTGCCAAATTTGAAGGCAATTGGTGTATGTGTTTTTCACATTAAGCGTTTTAGACAGTTGTCCTACAGAAACTGCTTAATGTGAATAATTTGCAGTGCATGTTATCAACATGCCTGCATGTGACAGGACCGCTGGGTGGAGTTGCAACGCATAATACTGGCAAATTGACGGCATTGGTGTATGTGTTGGTTAATTAATCCACATAAGAATTTCACATTAGCGTTTTAGACAGTGTCCTACAGAAAACTGCTTAATGTGAATAATTTGCAGTGCATGTATCAACAGCCATGACATTTGCAGACAGCTTGGGGGAGTAGTGCAAAGCATATACTGTGCCAATTTGAAGGCAATTGGTGTAGTGTTGGCACATTAATCCACATTAATAATTTTACAAAAGATAAAGTAACTGGCTTATAAGAATTAATATAATAATATTGGCAAAAATCTTATTTAAAGAAATGAATGTATAATGAGGTTCCAATAGGAATAACATTCACACATGCACACCTGGTTATGAGAGTTTACTAAACGATATAGAGCTTCAATTATATATAAAACAGATGTAATATAAAACATGTAAACAAACATTTAAACTATTCCACGGTTGTACTATTATACATTCCTTATATGGTTTGTACTTATTAAGGCCTAACAATATAATACACGTTCCTCCCTATCTAAACTACATAATATAAAACCAGATATATACAGATTTACAGTGCAAAGAATATGATCATAATTACCTCTCTGAGTCGCATTGGAATTGAAATAGCTTTCTCTAAAATCTCCTTCTCTCTCTTTGTTAATAAAACTAATACTGTGTATGTGGTATAAATGTGTTCCCCAAACCCATAAAATAACATCTAGGAGGTTTTGAGTTGGTTGACTAGAATGCTCAAACTAAATTATGGTGTTGCATTAATTGATGGGATTACCTAGAAATATATCTGATCTATCATAAATGGTGGATAGGTCAGAAATATCCCCTATTTTGACTTGTGAGGAATATGTATTGGGATCTAAATGTATTTAATGAACACCAGTTTGTTTACAAGTCTCTGATACAGGCAGTCTCGGTTCAGACACAAGCCGTTAATCAAATGGCATTGGATAGCAAAACGTCATTAAAGCGAAACACTTTTTCCATATGGAACACTGTTTGAATGAATGGTTCCGTTCCTGAAGGCATTTTAACAGTAAAATACACCAAATTATTTTACGCAGGCAATAGATATGCAAGCAACACGTAATCATATATAGTATATGCTGAATATATCATAATATATATATATATATATATATATATCATAATATAATATATAAGAGAATATTTTAAGATATTATTATATAATATTATAATATATTATATAATATTATAATATATTATATAATATTATAATATATTATATAGTATAATCTAATATTATATAATATATTATATACACAAACATTAACAACTTTGGAAAGCGTCGTAAGATCGTTGGATAAGCCGTTTTGGCGTTGTAAAAATGAATATAGGTATGCATTGCCTAGTGTTGGATAAGCCATTCGTTGAAAAGCAAAGCGTTGTAAAATGAGGACTGCCTGTTCTAAACAAAGTAATGTTATCAGGGTGTGAAGTAAATAAACCTTTTGTTTGGTAATTTTTCAGTTCTTGCATCCTGTGTGGAATTTGTATTCTGGTGCAGACACAGTATCAAGTTCAAAAGATAGTTTATGATTCGTGCAGCAAAATAAATGTAAATAATTTGCAGTGTGTGTGAGCAAACACGTTTAAATATTCAGGATAGTTGTAGGCAGTATACAGTACATCATGTGCCAAGTTGGAAGCTAATCGGATTAAGTTTTAACACTTTAATTAATATTAAGCACGTTTGGTATCCATTTTCCACTTCCAGAAACTGGTTAATGTACATAATTTGCAGTGCATATTCTCAAAAGCCATGAAATTTGCAGGACAGTTTAGGGGAGTGCAAAGCATGTACTGTGCCAAGTTTGAAGGCAATTGGTGTATGTGTTGCCACATTAATCCACATTAAACGTTTTTCCACATTAATCGTTTTAGACTGTTGTCCTTCAGCAACTGGTTAACGTTAATAATTTGCTGTGTATGTCAGCAAAAGCCATGTAAATTTCAGGATAGTTGCGGGCCGTGTAAAGTATGGGTTCTGCCAAATTTTAATGTAATTTAATTAAAGTTACGCATTTCCATATGAGATACTGGGCCCTTCTTAGAGTGCATAATGTAAACAATTTGCTGTGTGTGCTAGCAAACACTTTGTAATTTTCAGGATAGTTGTGGGCAGTATACAGCAGCTCATGTGGCAAGTTTTAAATGAATCACTGTATGTTTTGACTCCTAGATTCACAATAAACGCGTTTAAGGTAAGCATTTTCCACTTTCGGATAGTGATTAATGTACATAATTTGCGGTGCATGTTATCAAAAAACATGAAATTTTATGGACAGTTTGGGGGAGTGCAAAGCATGTTCTGTGCCAAGTTTGAAGTCAATTGGTGTATGTCTTGCCACATTAATCCACATTAAACGTTTTCCACATTAAACATTTTAGTCTATCCCGTTACAGAGCCCTAACATTAGTGATAATGCCTTCCAAACAGACACACCAACAATTACCCTCGACTCTCTCCCCCCCCTTTCTCATCAGCCACGTCTTACTCCTTTCAACCCGCCTCCCCTCTCTCTTCCTCCTCACCTCCTCCTATCTTGCCCTTCACTCCCTCTTGCCACCCCTGCTCTCACGCCCTTTCCACCCCTTCCACCGTCTTCCTTCCCCCCTCTTTCCTCTTAGATTACTGAGTGCAGGGATCCCGTGCACGAGCTGCTGCCTTTGTGGAGGATCCCTGCACAGAGCTGCTGCCTGTGAAGGGATCCCGTGCACCAGAGCTGCTGCCTTTGTGAAGGGATCCGTGCACAGGCTGCTGCCTTTGTGAAGGGATCCCGTGCACAGAGCTGCTGCCTTTGTGAAGGGATCCCGTGCACAGAGCTGCTGCCTTTGTGAAGGGATCCCGTGCACAGAGCTGCTGCCTTTGTGAAGGGATCCCGTGCACAGAGCTGCTGCCTTTGTGAAGGGATCCTTGCAGAGAGCTGCTGCCTTTGTGAAGGGATCCAGTGCACAGAGCTGCTGCCTTTGTTAAGGGATCCCGTGCACAAGGCTGCTATCTTTCTGCAGGGAACCAGTGCACAGAGCTACTTCCTTTGTAGCAGATCCACAGGATCTCTGAGCTGCTCACCACACGTGCAGCTGTATTATTAATCCCAGGCCCCATTGCCTTGTATCCCCCCCTACCTGTGAGAGCAGGTGCTGCAGGACGGACACAGATGTGCCAGCAGCAGCTCGGAATGGATCTCACATTCCCAGCACAGGCCTTGTGATGAGCGCTATTGTGAGCATGCTCAGATAGCAGGGGCTGGCCTTAAAGGGGCAATGCCGCCTCTCCCACTTCTTAAGAGGGCAACAATGCTGTTGAAGGGAAATCTGAGGCAGTCTGTGGGCTGTGGTCAGTATTTGTCAGCCGTATGAGACTGGGACCCAGTGCTTGCTGTTATACGCCCCCGTTTCCAGTCAAATGTAGGACTATCGCAGGAGTGGCCATCTGCAATCCTCAAGGGCCACCAACACAGGTCAGGTTCTCAGGATATCCCTGCTTCAGCACAGGTGGCTGTCATAATTGAGCCTCCTGTGCGGAAGCAGGGATATCCTGAAAACCTGACCTGTTGGTGGCCCTTGAGGACTGGAGTTGGCCACCCCCTGGTCTATCATGAACCAAGAGTGTTCTCAATACCTCGTAGAGATATGGGGGGGCCCCATGGTGTCTCCGTCCTTTAACCCCGTGAGTCCCAGAGGGGGCGCGGCTCCGGCGTCCCTTGATCCGGAAGTGGAGAAGGTCTCCTCTTCCATTGCCCTGTGCTCCATGGGGACACGATCGCACTCACAATCACAGATTGAGCCACCTGTGCTGAAGCAAGAACTGTTTGCACCACCTGTGCTAAAGCAGGAACTGATTGCGCCAACTGTGCTAAAGCAGGGATATCCATAAAACCTGGCCTGTTGGTGGCCCTTGAGGACTGAGTTTGAGACCCCTAACTTAGAAGCTCCCGTCCTGTCGCCCCTGCTTCCATTTCAGCGACTCCTCCCCACCCCGGTAGGCACTCAATTAACCCCTTAATCTCCCTGAGGACGTCACAACTTTCTACCGGTGACCTCAGGCGGACATAGAGTATTTGTAAGTTTGTTTTATTTTTCACTAGAAACGGAAAACATGAAGGGATTTATTCTCCAGCCCTTAGGGCCATTTTCACCCGTTCTGTCTCTTCGGCATATACAGAATAAGCCCCTAAATGTTCATGTCACTGGCAATCGGGAGTCCCTAAAGATAGCGCACCCAGGCTGAGCCCTGCCACAACTCCAGGGCCTGGGAAGGTAAAAAAATAAATAAAAGGCATTTTGGGGGTGAAGGGGATTTGCCGATTTAACTCTTTGAGTGCCGCAAGATGTACTCTGAACATCAAAAGGGCCGTCCCTCTAGGGAGCCTAGCTTGTGCCGGGTCGGTCATGCTGTAAATGTTTGTTTTCTAGGGAGAGATCGCCTTCACCTCGCCAAACGCCATCAGAATGGAAGTGGTGTATCCTTCTCTTCTGTTTCCGACCTGCACATGATCACAAGCGATTACGTGGTTGAGGACAGCCCTAATTTCTCGCTATGCACCATCCGACTCTTGCGTTCTGCTCAAGGATGCCTTCTCTCTACCCCCTTTGTATCTAAAGCTCTCTCCCGCCGTAAACCTTTCTCACTGACTGCCCCGCACCTCTGGAATGCCCTTCCCCTCAGTACCCGACTAGCACCCTCTCTATCCACCTTTAAGACACTCCTGCTTAATGAAGCGTACCTTCCAGCTGTCTCTGTACGTTCTTCCTACCAACCAATTAGATTGTAAGCTCTTAGGAGCAGGGACTCCTTTTCCTAAATGTTACTTTTATGTCTGAAGCGCTTCTTCCCAGTATGTGTTATTTGTATTATTTGTTATTTATATTACGTCACGTGTATTACTGCTGTGATGTGCTATGTACATTAATGGCGCTATATAACTAAAGACATACACACATACAAGGGTTAAAGGAAGGCTACAACCTAAAAGTACTTTTGTAATTTAAAACAAATGTTTATTTATTTAATTATTCTGGGGGGGGGGGGGTTCGATTTAAAAATAAAAACCATACTGGATTTTTGAACGTTAAATAAAGTACAATAGCCACCTTAGCGGTGTAATATACTGTGTCAGCATGTTCCAGGTATTATATATGTAGCACATGTTCGCCCTCCCACACCACCCCCCTCTGGGAGATTTAGTGCTGGTTACCTGTGAGGTGCAGGAGAGCTGAGGTACCCACGATGGTGTGTTTGAAGACAGGCACTTTTAAGGATTCCTCTGGTTCTTTCCTTCTTGGTGTCAGTGCCTCCAGACATAGGTGGGCTATGACAGTCCTTACTCGTAATACCTCCCTCCACACAGACTGCCGCGGAGCCAGAAGTGTAAATGAGGATAGTCTTTATTACAGCAGCCACTGCTGGTGTTGTTACAGCGTATGATCCAGTTGGTAAGGTAATCCCTGGCTTCTGGATGGTACTGGCCTGCTGGTAATAGTGAGGCCTCTCTGGATTAGGTTAGTGCCTCAGCCCATGAGGGACTGAGCACATGTCTCACTCCCAGCCGGGAGGAGAGCTCCAAGCTCCTACTCCATGAAGGGATAGTCTGGAACCCCAATCACTAACTGAAGGACCCACCCCTAAGGGGCTGAACTGCATACTATAATTTAGGCACTTGCTTCCTGCATTTCAAAGAGGGAGGGCCCAATATATGCACCACCATTCCTGTCACTCAGGAAGTTGGCATGAAGAGAGGGCCCACTGAGGAAGTCAGCATGAGGAGGGGGAAAACCCCCATAGGATAGCCTGTCCATGTCTGTGTTTTACTAGATCTTACATGACAGGGAAGGTAAAGATAGCTGGACCAGCCATCGCAATATATACATGAATATATTTTTACATACTCTCCCTAAATGAATGGAACAAACAATGTAACACAATGGTCCTGCTGAACGACACTATTTTGAGCTCCAGCGATCCCCTGGTTGCTGGCATACATACTAGTAAAGGTACTGGCGTTTCCATCCCCTCCCTGTGAAACAAAATGTAAATCTCCAGCCTCAGGCAGGCCAATACGAAGCCACAATGCCATCCGTTGCGGTTCCCCATTGGACAGCTATTTAAATCCCATCGGGAAAGCAGAAAGTGATACCGTTACCTGAACCAGTACGTTTTTCGGAAAACCAGGATGTCCCCGGAGTTGAAAATAGCGCGGTACACACCGTTGGGATCGCAGCTTTAAAATGACACTCGTTTCCTACACCCCATCCAGCTCGTGTCGCACAGCCACTCTCATAGGAAGAGACATAAATGACATCACAGGAGGTGATGGATGGACAACAGAGAGATACAGAACACTGGACAGGTGTTCAGCACACAGTCAGACTTCAGTTTTATTTAATTGACGTGTAGCCGTCCTTTATTGTATCAGGAGAGAACTTCCTGTTGTTGAAGCGCTCAACTCAAATCAAAAGTACTCAACCATCTATAACCCTCAGTTTGCAGATCCTTGTGACCATCTGTAATGTCACTAATAGACACTGGTCCTAGGGCAGATGTCCTCCAATGGTCACCTCACCCTCCATCTCCACAACTTTACGTCATCTATCCCTCAACCACCAGAGGTTAAAGCATATTTATCAGTCTTCTATGTGGCACAGCGTCAAAAGGCTTTCCAAAAACAGGTAAGCTCAATCTACTGCGCCCCCTGACCTATTACTTTGGTCAAATAGTCAAATAAATCAGCCACGTTTGTTTGACATGATATCCCCCAGTAAATCCAGTCAAGTAACTTGTACCTTGCTTGATTTTTAGATATTTAACAATCCTTTACTTCTGCAGTGTTTCCATTCATTTTCACACCATGATGTCCGGCTCACTGGCAGGGCCGCAGACAGATTTCCCGGGGCCCAGGACTAGAGTTACGACAGGGCGCCCCCCCCCCATCCCATCCCCCCCCCGTCCCATCCCCCAGTGTCAGCAGTCTTGTGAGCCCCCAGATGTCACACCTCACGAGCCCCCTCTATTTCTCCCCCTCTTGCCATGTATTTCTCTTCCCTCCGTCTCACTCTACCCCCTCACCCCCTCTCTTACACCACTCTCTTCTCTCACTCCCCTCCCCCCCCCCCCAATCAATTAGCCCTCTCTCATTCAGTCCCCCCTCCTCACAATCATTCCCTCCCCCATCCCACCTGGCTTCACACACCCTTCCCCCCCACCCCCACTAAGTACATACAGTACATACAACAACAAAATACCCCCCGATACATGCACCCCCTTCCACCCCCCAAATGCATACTACAAAACACCACACACCCCAAATAGATACAAACAAAAACCCCACCCCCCAAATACATACCAAAAAAAGAAACACCCCCCATAAATAAATACAAACTTACCTACCTTGGGGATGGTCCCCGGCCTCTGGCTGGGCCCCAGCTGCCAGTCCTCTTGTTGCCGCTCAATCAGTGAGCCACCTGTGCTGAAGCAGGGATATCCCAAGTACCTGACCTGTGGGTGGTCCCTGAGGACTGCAGTTTGCCACGCCTGAGCCACATGATTTCTCTTCTATTTTTAGTCTCGTTATTCCTCCATTTGTGTTGCTCCTCTCGCTTTTGTCCCCCGTCTTTTAACTACTAGACTATTTCCTCTTGTGCTTGGTCCTTTGCATCTTCACTTTCTTGCTTAGCCTCTTTGGTCTGACCTGATATAGTTCTTTGCATAACTTCTCTGTGTTTTCTGTGTCACAAAGGCCTGCTGCTCGTTACATTGCATGTTTTACTTTCTCTCATTGTTCCCACCCTTACGTCAAACACCTCCACCCTGCCGAAGAATCCCTTAGATATTTCTCATCTCTTCAAAGCCAGCCCTCCTAAACGCCACAGCCCCGTTGTTGTTGTTGTTGTGTGGTACGGTATGTGACTCAGCCTCTGTCTTTGTACTAATCCTCACGGGTTGATGCTCACTGGAAGGTCTCACCCACAATTACATTTAATACGTTGTCCCCATTTGCAAGTATTAGGTCCAGTATTGTTTCTCTGTGAGTGGGATCTGTCCTCAATTGCTTGAGATAGGCCTGTACGGGTTCCAGGGTGGCTGAATATTTTCGGTTTCCCGCTATTTCTCCGGAACCCCTTCTTTTGCCTTTATTAATGATCCTTTTTATATTTAGGCTGTACACCTATGTCCAATAAATCCCAAATCCTACTTCTTCCCACCACTGAGTTCACCGTGCATAAGGCCAAGTTTATAGTGCATGCTCGTGCGGCCGCGTGATGTCATGCACGCGCAAAACATGCACTGCAGGGTGGAGGCATCGGGAGGCTACAGGTAGGCGTGGTGGAGGTCCGGCAATGATGTCATGTTAGCGGTTCGCCCTCATTGGCTGAACCGTTCACTTGACGCGGCCGTCGCCCCGGAAAAATCAATTTCTGAAATCTGTTTGAAATACGCGTGCTTGAACGTGTCTGCCCCACGCGCGGTCGCACACACACAACGTGAGCGCTCAATTCACAACATGACTTTTTGTTTTGGTGGCGCGTCGCCATTACAATCACGGCCTAACATTATGTGGTGCGAATATGAATCCTTCTTTCTCCACCCATATGTACCAGCGATACCTCTGGAAACAGAATGGAACATTTGGTCGCGCCCTTTTCGCCACAACCAAATCACCGCCGGCGTTTGCCAGAACACGGACCTTCCGCCGCAGCCGATCCACCGCTGGAATCCCAGCCGTTGGCCGCTTCTAAGGTAAGTTTTATTAATGTTTAGGGGCGAGGGTTAATTTAAGGGGGTTTAGCTGTTAGTGTAAGGGCTTAGGGTAGGCTGTTTTAGGGTAAGGACTTTAGGTACTTACCTTAGCAGCGAAGTGGCCGGCGGCAGCACGTTCCGGCGGCGGGGTAAGTTGTGACACGGCGCCGGTGGTCATTTTGTCGCAGCGAAACGGCGATGACCAAATGTCCTAGACCGCTCTGGAAAAACCTCAGGGGATGTTATCTACCTAATAGTGGTCCCCCAACTCCCCTGATGCCTCCTTTACTACCTTAACGTCATCCCTAGATATGTCATTTGTCTCTAGGTTGGACAACGACATGTACTTCTCCGTCTTGCCATGCTACAATAACCCTTTCAGAATTTGGCTCCAGTTCCTCTGATTCGTAGCTCCAGGTAGGCAGCTAACCTCCATTTTCTCTTATTACCTGTGCTCACGTCTATACCCCTTGCAATGGGATCCTCAACAAACGTTGCTTCCCATTTTCTTGACTTTGTGCTTCCTATTAATACCAGAATCGGCCCCCACCTCCTCCACCACCACCACTGAAGTATGCGTCTTTGTGGTGCCGTTCTGCTCTGCTAGTGCAGCATGGGAGGCGTGCGGTGGTACAAATTGTGGGATGTGCCTGTGATCTTCAATCCTACCAGCTCCACAGTCGTCTAGGGTGCTCTCATCCTAGGAGGCCTCTGAGGCAGCGATGGCCTCTCCTATGGTGTGTCTATGAGGAAAGTGGTTACAGGATTCCTACCAATTTAAGACTGCAGTCTAGCAACCAAGCAACAGAGAGAAGTGCCTACAGATGGGAATGTGCCTGTTTTTCCCAGAATGCATCATGGAAAACTACTGCCTTATAGCATTGCACTATACTGTACCTGTCATGTACTTCTGCCAAGCATCTTAACCTTTATAATGCCCTTAATATATACCAGTTACGTCTGGCCCGGGCCATAGAGGGGTGAGGCGATCCGAGCCACGCTGACGCTGAGGCTCGCCTGCTGAAATCTGGGCGATTTCATGCCCATACAGGCGAGCCAGCGGGCGCGATCGGAGCCGGGGGGAGGTGATTGGAGGCGGGGCAGTGACGTCGCTGGGCCAATCGCCCGCGACGCACTGACGTCGACGTCACGGCGCCGACGTCACAGCGCCGTGACATCGACACTGCTGTGCTGTGATTGGAGGTTTTCTGCCGACAGCGCGCTGAAAAACAGCTTGGCGTGAGCCCCCTCTCAAGGCATCCTCATTGAGTATGCAGGGGCTCAACGCGGAGCGTCCGCACGCCTCAGCACGGCCTGTCCGTCTATGGACTCGGCCTTAGGCACTTGCCCGCCAAAGGCCCTGTTGACGTACCGGGTATATCATGACAGAAATGCGTGTTTTCTATAGGGATGACCGGGCAAATTGCTCCAACGAAGCAGTCGTCCCTATCGAAACATGAGTGGAGCCCCCTCAACTTCTGTTTCAATCAGCCGGGGGCAGTGGTGGCACTAGAAGGGTTTATGGGTGTAAATGCTATTTAAAACATGTGTACAACTCCTGTGTTCAAACTACTTATTTTTCCGATGTACGCAAATCTTCTTTTTTTAGATCTGAAAGGTTGTGTGCCACTGTATGAAGCAAAGAAGGGTGGGGGGCCATGCCGATCCTTCCTTCCATCAAGTAACAAAGGAAGGTGAGGGAGTACAGTAAGGGGTATGATACCTTTTATTGGACCAACAAGTAGTTATGTTACAAGCTTTCTAACTTCTCGGGGTCCTTCATCGGAATGGCAGAAATACAGAAACACAATATATATATATATATACACACACACACTGTATGTGAGAGGGATATCTGGTTACAATAGATGTTGAGAGGAAGTGGGAAATATGATAAGGTAGAAACAGGTGGCCTAGTGTGAAAATGATCAGCAGAGATATAAAAGGCTATTCTCTATTGAAATGCATAGGAGACTTAGACAGTGAGGAGAGGTGAGGAGGGAGTAGAATGGAACAGGACAACGTGTGAGTAAAAATCTACCTAAATATAAACCCACTATAAGAAAAGAAGGGTTGATCCAGGCTTTCAGTTGGTGTGTACGGATTGATGACTGCTTTGCCTCTTTGCAGCTGCTGTGTGTGGGAGCCCTCCCAGCTCCAACTGGCTCCACCGAGACAGGAGAAACAATAACATAAAGTGCACCAGAAGTAAAGTAATTGTATATATTGACAAGTAAAAAGTAGTCAATAAGAGACGTACAATTCAAGTGTTTGTAGATCAGTAGGTTGGTGTTCGATGGTCCGCATTGCTCTATCAATCCCCGGCTGTGACACTGGAAGTTGGATGTTCCTCCGGCTGCTTGTCCCGCACGCTGGGATCAGCTGTTTGTCAGAGCTATCTTCTTACTTTCGGGTTCACGTCTCAGAGTATGCAGAGGTATTGCGTGTCTGCGGTGTAGTCAGCATGGATACCTGTAACGCGTAGCTCACCACAAACGAAGCGCAACCACGGTGCTGAGGTAGGGAATTGTGTAACGCCAACCCACAGCCACGCGGGCGTGCCTAGAATGTAGATTGGTCGTGCAAGCCAGGTCAGGAGTATAGACGTGAGAGTAGTAGCAGGTACTTGCCGGATCAGGATTGGAGAGTAGTGGATCGCCAGGGTGCATAGCCAGGTTCAGAATTGGAGAGTAGCGGATTGTCGGGGTGCATAGCCAGGTTCAGAATTGGAGAGTAGCGGATTGTCGGGGTGCATAGCCAGGTTCAGAATTGGAGACTGGAGGAAGGTAGGTAGATATCCGGGTAAGGAGTAGAGAGGTGCGGAGTCCAAGGTACAAAGCAGAGTCAGGCAGCGGCAGGATCAACAGACAAGGCAAAACAAGGAAAGGCAGGAGATACAGGAACCGAATGTAGCAAGGCACGGCGTCACACAAGAGTATGCTCAGCAATGAGTGTCTGGAGCAAGAGGGTATATATAGGGAGATCCGCCAATGGAGAGCCAGGGCGGAACCAGGAAACTGAATCCTATAGGTGTGCCCTATGATGCAGCCTGATCAGGAACGGAGGCGGGACCGAGCTCGTACGCGCGTCACTGAGGTCAATGGGCGGAGACCGGAGCACAAGTCACTCCCACACCGGTCCTGTCCATCACCAGGATGGGAGCGGAGACTGGGGCGTGAGTTAGACGGGAGGTTGGATGAGCGCACTCGCCGCGCGCCGGAGCGGGGGGCGAAGGTGGAGCCCGCGGGCGGGCAGACAGGCCGCGCAAGATCCGCACGCGCGTAACGGGGCCGTGAGACTGCGCATACTGGCTGTCTGTGGCGGCAGGTGTTTTCAGGTGAGGAGACGGTCTCCAGCCGCCAGGATGGCGGATCCTCACAATACCACAGCAAATCCGGGACTCATCAACTGCGTGTCACGTGTGCTCACCACAAAATGTACTAGACCGTGGGGTGAGGTGGGGATGTATATAACCACCGCCCTACAACCACGGGACCAGGTCGGGAGTGCAGAGTCAGAGTCGTGTAGCCGGGTCAGGGTAGGAGAGTTCGGGTATGTTGTGGTACTTGAAATTCGTAGTTCTAACTGAACGCAGCAAACGTTACTTAATAATCATATTGTTTTTCATTTTATATAGTCTAGATTTTTATTAAAAAAAATATTGTACAAAGATAATGTTTTTATAGAGGAGGTAGTTTAATGGTTGGAAATGTATGTAAAAGATAACACACAACAAAAAACTATAACAGCACAACCAACTGGGGCCAACATTTCTTCACATTGAAATTGCTTTCCGAATGTTCCTATCCGTGATGGACACAAACTGCGAAGGCGACAGGTCCTTTTCATATTTTACATTTATTAAGAACGAGCTCTGCAGTTGCTGCTTCAACCGCGATCCAACCCGCTTTCCCTTGGTGATAATCCAACCACATATACTTCGTAAAATCGAATTTACTAGTATTATTTATGACTTTATAGGATTGGACTGAAATCTGTCCAAGGCTGAATTTATTTGAGCAAATGTGAGTTGAAGATTTGCATTATGATACTGATGTACATCTTTATTGACAGTAAAAACACACACACACATATATATATATATATATATATATATATATATACCCATCCATATTAATTAAGCAGTACTAATCCCAAAAATCCCTTGTGGCACAAGTGTCCTGTGAAATAGCTCCTCTTACCAAACATGGCCAATTATGACACTATAGAACTATAGTAGAGCACAGATTTGTCTGCAACTTCTTTTATTACTCACAATAAGGGCTTAAACATTTACTACTATTTCAACAATGTCTCCGATCAATATGTAGAGAGCAGAGTTATGTGCAATGACTCAATGGCCCATATTAAATATATTATCACTACGGATCGGGACGCTTTGCCCCGGGAGGTGATAATGTCTTCGCAGCGTATTGTAGAGGGGCCAGTGTGAGTTAAACCTGGATATGATGTATCAGTTAGTTTACTGCAATATGTGCAGGCTACTGGGTATGTTTCATATTACACTTCAGTACTATACCCGATCCTGTTGCTCTTTGCACTTGAGTATGGAATCTGACACTGGCATGGCAGCACTTGGATGTGATGATCACACAGTTCCTGGCTCCTAAAGTTACATTATAAATACACTTTTGAGGCAGTGAGTTATTATACGTGGCAGGCTCCGGCTTTGCTGCTCAATAGCAATTTGTTGCAAACCCCTCTGGCAGTGGAGGGATTTTAGAGAGATTTTTCCATCGCTAACCAATATATTTCTTTAATGATTTTGTTATTCCTAGCAGCTTCCTAAGTAGTTGATTCTCACTAGGGTGTTCTCCTATGCTCATTCATGAAGGGTCTTTTGTATTGTATTTCTTTATTTATATAGCGCCAAAAGTGTACTCAGCGCTTCACAAAGAATACAATACAGGGAATTATAATAATACAATAAGTGCAGCAAAATCAGCCAATAGGAAAGGAAATCCCTGCCCCGAAGAGCTTACAATCTAAAAGGTTTGAGGGGAACTTACAGAGACAACAGATGAGGGAATAAGTGCTGTAGATGGCTGTGCTTGGCCACAATGGGTGGTAGGAGTGACTGGGTGTGGGACAATAGCCATTCTGTTTCTAGAACAGTAGATGTCCTGGTATTTTAAGGACATTAGAAATATTCAGGGGTTCATTTTGAATCATATTAGACTTTGTTTTAGAATGATGTTTAATAGTGTGTGCTTTGTGCTCCTTATCTGGGATGGTTTTAGTGGATGTGATCAGATTTAGGAAAATATTATAGTGGTTCCCACCAAATGCTGTTTATAAACGGCTTAAAAATCATAGACAAACAAGCAGTGTACGTGTGTGTAATTACTTCTGACGTGATCCAGGATGCAGTCAGCTAAATGATAAACTCAGACTTGCCCACATCCTGGTCTGGCGACAGACTTCTCTAAATGTCAGTGCTTGTTTTAATTTACTTGTTCTAAGGATTGTCTGTTCCAACCAAACCTAAGAGTCTCAGCCAACACAGGCCCCTTTCTTAAACCCATGTGAAGGAAATGGTTATAGCTAGAGGAGCCTGTGATATTATAGGGCAGGGGTCTCCAAACCTGTCCTCAGCAGAGATGGCTCAATCAGTGGCCCAGTCAAGCATTGAGGCACTGATTGAGCCACCTGTGCTGAAACAGGGATATCCATAAAAGCCGGCCTGTGTGCGGCTCTTGAGGACAGGTTTGGAGACCCCTGTTATAGGGTATAAATTACAGCAGGGGGTTATCAACTCCAGTCCTCAAGACCACCCAACAGCTCAGGTTTCCAGGATATCCCTGCATCGCAGGGATATCCTTAAAACCTGGCCGGTCGGTGGCCCTTGAAGACTGGAGTTAGCCACCCCTGGCATAAACATTCGTCGGCGGACGTTATGCCCTCGGCAGAAAGGGAAGGCAAAGTGAAAGCGATGGCGATGTAAGGTGCCCACATTATTTACTGCCCAATCCGACTTCGAAGGTTCTTCCGCCCATCGAATTTTGTTCAAAATCCCGCAAAGAATTTGCGGCTCAGATGTGGACACATTTGCTAATCTATGCCCCAGATCTTGATGATTTATGTACATCATTTTCTTAGCACATAGTTAAAGTCTCTGACACTTTTGCTAGTTTTCTTTCCCCCCTCATTTAGGTAGGTAGAGGCCAATGGAGGTCTTTCTCTGAATTAGTGTGTGGCGCTTATTCATTTTGATGTGGTAGGAATTATTCCACCATCTTCAACCTCACTCTTGGGAAGTAGCTCTGGCTGAATGGAAGCCGGGCAAAATGAGGATCTGGTGGCTTTTTCTGTGTTGGAGAGTAATATTGCCAGGGCCACGTTTTACCTGCGTAATTGTCCTCATCATAGAGATGTAGTATCTTCTATCTATCAGCAGCCGCAGGACATGTGCTGGTGAACTGCAGACCAAGAGTCGAGCGTTTGTGGCACAGTGCTTGGCACGGTGGAATGGCCCATCAGGATTAACACAGTGGGGGTCCCTGCTTCTGAATGGGACTCCCGCTGTGTGAATCCTACTTGGCTGCACCTGTCTGTAAGAGACGCACAGTGAGAGAAGACAGAATCAGTCACTCTCCCTGCGCATCTCTTAGGCCTCGGGCATTGTCAGCGCTTATGCGCTGACCCGTTCTGAGCCATGCTGCTGCTCGGCACTGAGCCCCTGCAGCCGCAATGAGAGCGGCTTTAGCAGGGGCTCGTGCACGCGTCAGCACACTTGGGGAAGCGTGTGTCTGACGGAGTTTTGAAATTTCCCCGCTTGCCGGAGCGCAGGGCCGGTCACGTGAGTGGTTCGCCCAATGAGGGCGAACCAGCTCCGTGACGTCACTGGCCCGCCCCCGTCCTGCCCAGTCCCGCCCCCGTCCCGCCCCCTGACAGCGCGCTGTGTAAGGCCAGGGAAAGCACCGCTTTCCCTGAGCCTCAGCGCGCCTCCGCACTGTTTGGGGCACTATGTCCCAGGCCTTACAGGCGACTGCCCGGCTTTTATTTTATTTTAATAACACAGTATTGAAGCAGGTGGTCTCTGGCGCTGACCAGCATTAATTTCCGCCCCAGGAACCCCCTGCTTCCCGATTTACAGGCTCCGTAATGGGGTGCAAGTATCCCCGTCGTGTTTAAATTCTCCCGCGTCACGGCCCACATGACCGGGACATTTAAACAATGCAGAGAGATACCGGCACCCCATAACGGGGCCTGTAACTTGGGAAGCAGGGGGTCTCCGGGGCTGAAATTAATGTGGTTCAGCTCCGGAGACCCCCTGCTACAATACTGTGTTATTAAAATAAAATAAAAGCAGCTTCATTACCTTAGTGGCTAGCCGCTAAAGCAATTAAGGGGTTAAATCCAAGTACCTGGTTTATTGGGGGTAGAACGGGTGGGGGAAGGGGATAGTTGCCCCAGGGAGGGTGGTTAGGTCTTCTGCGAAAAATGCGGGAGGGTTTAACCCCTTCATTACCTTAGCGGTAAGGTAGTTTTTTTCACATTGTTTTCTGTATCAGAATGCACTTTTAGTTCAGGCTTTTTTTTTTTATGTATTATTATTTCATATGTAATATATCAAATTACCAATGTAATGGCATTTTTATACTGGCATATGTACGTAGCAGCAATCATTTTTATTTTTCATTTGTCACAAAGGTTTGTTGTGACTAATCCTCCAGGCTCCTAAGAAGAAAAAAAAAATCGATGCCATGTTGGCTAAATTACATTATACAGTGGTGTGAGAAAGAAAGTACACCCTCTTTGAATTCTATGGTTTTACATATCAGGACATAATAACAATCATCTGTTCCTTAGCAGGTCTTACAATTAGGTAAATACAACCTCAAATGAACAACAACACATGACATATTACACCATATCATGATTTATTTAACAAAAATAAAACCAAAATGGAGAAGCCACGTGTGAAAAACTAAGTACCCCCTTACTGCTTAAGATGCTAAGTAGCAGACAGGTGCTGCTAATCAAATGCCCTTGATTAATTGATCATCAGCAAGTGTGACCACCTCTATAAAAGCAGAAGTTTTAGCAGTTTGCTGGTCTGGAGCATTCAGGTGTGTGTTAACACAATGCCAAGGAGGAAAGACATCAGCAATGATCTTAGAGAAGCAATTGTTGCTGCCCATCAATCTGGGAAGGGTTATAAGGCCATTTCCAAACAATTTAAAGTCCATCATTCTACAGTGAGAAAGATTATTCAAAAGTGGAAAAGATTCAAGACAGTTGCCAATCTTCCCAGGAGTGAACATCCCAGCAAATTCACCCCAAGGTCAAACCGTGCAATGCTCAGAGAAATTGCAAAAAAAACCAAGAGTTACATCTCAGACTCTACAGGCATGTAAGGAATCCACACCTCAGTTTACTGCTTACCTTGCCTTACAGACCTGTGCAGTCCTGGAACACTCCCCCTGGTATCTACAGCAGCTGTGCAAGCTATTACTTGCAGCCCCAGCCTGGGTTCAGTCATTAGAGCAATGCTGTCACACGCCCCTTCTGCTATTGGTTTGCTGACCTTTAAATACAGCATTCCCACAATGCTTCTCTGCCGAGCATAATCCTTCTTGGATGTTCACTGTGTTTGCCACAGCTACCTGTTTGGCCGCCTTGTTGCTGTTTCCATGTTCATGTTCATTGTTCCTTGTTCATGTTCCTAGTTCCTTGTTCCTGGAGCCTGCTACTCTCTCTCCATTGCAGAGGCCGTGTCCTGGTTCCTGTGCTGAAGCGGTGGATCTCCAGCGTAACTTCAGCTCCCTGTTTCCTGAGGCCTGCTGCCCTTCCCATAGCAGAGGCCTGTCTCCGAGTCCTGAGGTCTGTAGCTCTCTCTCCCCGCAGAGGCTCGTCCTGGACTCCTGCACTGAAGCATTGGTTTACCAGTGCTGCCTGGCGGTGTGCCCACTCCGGTCAGCCTTCTCCTTCCTGAGACCGGCGCCATGGGCCGTGGACGCCACTCGCGCAAACCCCGTTCCCGACCTGCAGCAATTTCGCTGAAGCAGGAAGACCTGCTTGATCTCCTGTTGCTGACTCCCTGCTTGGACTACGTTTACCATGATGTCTCCAATCCTGACCCTGGCTCGTCCACTGACTACGCTGCTCTCTCCAGTCCCGACCCTGCTATGTACGACTACGAACTGCGCAATCCGGATCAGCCTGCGCGGTCTAAGGTCGGTGCTTATATAACCCCACCTCAGCCACGCGGCCCGACCCTGGTTTGTGGCGAGCACAACCGTGACAAGGCCTTAGTTAGCATGTTAAATGTTAAAGTTCATGACAGTACAATTAGAAAAAGACTGAACAAGTATGGTTTGTTTGGAAGGGTTGCCAGGAGAAGGCCTCTTCTCTCTAAAAAGAACATGGCAGCACGGCTTAGGTTTGCAAAGTTGCATCTGAACAAACCACAAGATTTCTGAAACAATGTCCTTTGGACAGAAGAGACCAAAGTGGAGATGTTTGGCCATAAAACACAGTGCCACGTTTGGCTAAAACCAAACACAGCATATCAGCACAAACACCTCATACCAACTGTCAAGCACGGTGGTGGAGGGGTGATGATTTGGGCTTGTTTTGCAGCCACAGGACCTGGGAACCTTGCAGTCATTGAGTCAACCATGAACTCCTCTGTATACCAAAGTATTCTAGAGTCAAATGTGAGGCCATCTGTCCGACAGCTAAAGCTTGGCCGAAATTGAGTCATGCAACAGGACAATGATCCCAAGCACACCAGCAAATCTACAACAGAATGGCTGAAAAAGAAAAGAATCAAGGTGTTGCAATGGCCAGTCAAAGTCCAGACCTGAACCCGATTGAAATGCTGTGGCGGGACTTAAGAGAGCTGTGCATAAACAAATGCTCGCAAACCTCAATGAACTGAAGCAATGTTGTAAAGAAGAGTGGGACAAAATTCCTCCACAACGATGTGACAGACTGATAAAGTCATACAGAAAACGATTACTTCAAGTTATTGCTGCTAAAGGTGGTTCTACAAGCTATTGAATCAAAAGATATACTTAGATTTTCACACATGGCTTCTCCATTTTGGCTCCATTTTTGTTAAATCATGACATGGTGTAATATGTCATGTGTTGTTCATCTGAGGTTGTATTTACCTAATTTTAAGACCTGCTAAGGAACATATGATTGTTATGTCCTGATATGTAAAACCATAGAATTCAAAGAGGGTGTACTTTCTTTTTCACACAACTGTATACAGAACAATTAAACAATGTTTGTATATCATGTGCTTCCAGTTCTAGGCTATATTGGCTTTTAATTTTTTTATTTGATATGTAATATGCAAAACTGCCACAGCAAAGATGCCTATGTGTGTTTTTACTGCTTGCTTAATAATAGCCACGGTTGAACTTTTTGACACTGACGAGTGACATATAGATGATACACTCCAGCCTTATTATGTAAACTGCCAGAATAGAAAGCCCCCATTGAAGGGCATTAGGGGCACATTTATTAAGCGCCGGTGCAGGTTATCAATGGGATAAATGCGCCAGAGTGGGTGCAATAACCCGTACCAGCACTTGTTAAATGTAACCCGTAGAGTCTCCCCCCTCTCTCTTTCCCCCCTCTCCCTCCCTAAAATGTTATTAGATCTTAATCTAGGAATAGCTAATACTAGATAAAGATAACCTGATCAAACACATGACATGATACGTTTTCAACATTTATTAATCCACAACTGATTCAACATTCAATATCCGTGTGTGACAAAGTATGTGACCCTTTAGATTCAGTACCTGGTGGCGCCCCCTTGAGCAGTAATGACATCAACTAAGCATTTCCTGTAACTGCTGGTCAGTCTCTCACATCGATTCTGAGGAATGTGGCCCATTTCTCCATACAGAACTGCTTCAACTCATGACCCACTTTCAGTTCAGCTTCAGCTCACAGACGGATGGCCTGACATTCTACTCTACAATCTTCTGATACAATGCAGGATTCATGGTTGTGTCAATGACGGCAAGCCATCCAGGCCCTGAGGCAGCAAAGCAACCCCAAACCATCACACTCCCACCACCATGTTTAACGGTTAGGATGAGGTTCTTCTGTTCTAATGCACTTTTGGTTTTTGCCAAACATAAAGTTTCTCACTGAGGCCAAAAAGTTCCACCTTTGACTCGTCTGTCCAGAGAACATTGTTCCAGAAGTTTTGTGGATCATCTATGTGTTCTTTGGCGAACTTCAGATGACAGTAATGTTCTTTTCAGTGGTTTCCTCCTGGCTATCCTTCCATGCAGGTTGAGTCATGAACACTCACATTAGCCAAGGCGAGAGTGGCCTGCATGCAGATCCTTGGATGTTACTCTGAGGTTCTTTGTGACTTCCTGGATGATTTGTCGGTTTGTGGATTGTGGAATATTACTTGTGGATATTACTCTTACAATCCTCCATTGGATTGCAGAAATCTATGAATTGTACTCTGAGAATCCTCCAGCAGATTGCGGAATCCGCGGATTGGATTGTAATTGATAAAAAAAACAAAAATCCGGAAAGACGAATCGCCCGTTTTGAGCTAGATTCGCAGAAGTCTGCGGACCAAAGGAATCGCCCGATCTGCAGCAGATCCAAATCCGCAAAAAAACATTTGCCCATCTCCACTGCCATAACATACCGCAAAAATAGACACTGTGATGGAAGCAATACGTCTGATTTAATAGGCTCTTTAGCCCATCAGTCATTGGCTTTAAATAGCAAGAGAGATGCCAATTGTTGTTTGTCAAAATAGTGTACTCGTATGCGTTTTTAAATACAGCAAAATAGACACACTGTGGAATCATAGGCTTTTTAGCCTATCAGTAATTTGCTTTAACTAGCAAGAGGAGTAATTAGTGAGCAAAGTATCACCTAAGACTGTGGGCATGCTGATGTAGTTGCTACAATATTACCTATTCTGTGAGTGGAGTCATAATATATTTAACTAGATACTAGGTACCTGATTACCCTAGAAAGGCTTACAGCAGCAAAACTTGTGAAAACTTGTGTTTGTTACATAAATCAGTTCTGTAATATTAAATAATAGTGACTGTTTTGTTTGTTTTTTTATCATTTTAATATACTGCTCATCCCTTGATCCCACGGAGTCTGAGTTTCATTCCCCATAGAGACTTTACCAACATCATCCCTTGATTTCTATAGCAGGCTTTAGCCCACCTCCCCACCAGTGCAAGATCTTTGCAACACTTTCCTGTGTGTGGCCATTTGTTGCCAATGTTCCCAGCAGTTTGAGCCGCAAACTGTAACAATAGATAATGTTGCCATAGTAATAAGGATACATTGTTGCTGCTGAGTTACACTGTCTGAAGCAGCCATTACGTTAGGCACAAAATCAGGATTTTGACAGATTTATAACAGGAGGACCAAACGATTGCCAGTTTAGCTAGGAATGTAGAATTATACATTGCCACGCCCTCTACATATACAAAGAAGAAGAAAAAGGGGGAATGTAGTATTTCTATTTTAATAGTGAATGGGAAAAAAATGATCGCAAGTAGGTGGTATATTGAAGGTAATTAAGTCGGTATATATCCCAACACTTCCACCTCCATTTAAAGTACCCGTTGCACAGAGTGTGATTGTATCACTTTGAGAGACCACTTAATGACCCCGTGGAAAGGTCATGCAGCCTGTAAATCCCGTTGCAGTTTAGAAGGTAACCCTGATCGTGTCACTGTAAACCGGGCGGGGGGATAGGGCAGGGGTGCACAACTCCAGTCCTCCACCCCCCCTCCCCCTTCAACAGATCAGGTTTTCAGGATATCCCTGCTTCAGCACAGGAAGCTCAATCAGTCCCTGCTTCAGCACAGATGGGCCTAATCAGTCAATATTGCTTCCAAATTCACCCGGAGGTGAGAAGGAGTAGGAAGATAACAGGTCATTACAGCCAGGGCAGGGACCGGCTCCTGGATGGGGGTTTCGAGGGTGTATCGCCGCTGGGTGGATAGAACGAAGCACAGATTCTTTAATGATACTCCGGGGACCCCCTGCTCCCTGAGATATTTACATCTGAACGTGAGGCCTGTATTTCTGCATGTTTAAAGGTCCTGGGTCACGCGGGCCAATAGGAAGCGGCAAGGGATGACGCCGTGGCTTCCTATTGGCCCACGGGACCGGGGTACCTTTAAACAGACAGCTGGGGCTGCTACCGGCATCGCCTTCAGATGTAAGTATTAATTAACGTGGTTCAGCTCAGGAGACCCCTTGCTTTAAAAATATATATATATATATATATAAATGAGTAAAAAAGTCAAATGGTACAGCCACTTTAAATGCCTCATTGTTATTGTCGGCACAAGAAGCACCTTCTGAAACACATGATCTCCTGCCAAATATGTCATTATCAATAGAAAAGCAGATGTAACCCTGGCTTGACAAGTCAACCTTACTAACTAAACGTATTCAGATCACTGGTTCTGACAGGCGCTTTGAAATACACTGATGTGCCAACTTGTGTGTGCTAGGATCCGGGTTGTAGATGTAGGGCAGGTGGACAATCTCCGCGAGCGTCACATGAGTGAATTGTTATCTCAGCACGGTGTACAATAAATGGTTAGCTCTGCTTGCAGATAGGAAATGGCAGGAAAAGAAAAAAGCAAGACGCTAAAGACTCCAATAAACAATACAACAATAGGCGAGGGTGGACATTTTTCTGCAGTTAAAAACCAGGACAATTTTTGCGCATGCGCGAAAGGCCAGAGCCGACTGCGCATGCGCGAAAGACCCACACCGATCACATATGTGCGGCTGGCAAGAGCCGATCCCGCATGCGCCTGGATCGGCTCTCGCCAGGCGCGTGAATACGCAATCGGCTTTCGCCGGCAGCACATTTGCAATCGGCGCAAAAGACGGGGCCTTTTGGAAAAAGTCACCGGGACAGAAGCAGTGGTGGTATTCAAAAATTTTAGCAACAAGTTCTCTCTCACCGTACCAACCTTTTTATAGGGGGGGGGGGGAGAGAGACCAAGGGGAACCAATACAATTCAATTCATTTTTGCACACACTGATTTCATGGATACAAAAACATTTTTTTATTCAGTTTAACAGGACTGCACACGGGGGGGGTGGGGGGGAACAGACCAGGGAGAAGGAAGAGAGACCAGGGAGGGGTCAGAGAGAGAGAGCCCAGGAGGGGGAGAGAAAGACATGGAGGGGGGGGGGGGGAGACAGGGGAGAGAGAGAGACCAGGGGGGGAGGGAGAGAGAGACCAGGGGGGGGGGAGAGAGACCAAGGAGGGAAAACCTGAGGGGGAGAGAGAGACCTGAGGGGAGATAGAGACCATGGGAGGGGAGAAACCAGGGGGGAGAGAAGGACCATGAGGGGGAAGAGAGACCAGGGAGGGGGAAGAGAGACCATGGGGGGCAGGAAGACCAGGAGGGGGGAGAGATACCAGGGGGGGAGAGAGAGACCAGGGAGGGGGAGAGAGAGACCAGGGAAGGGGAGAGAGATACCAGGGAAGGGGGAGAGGAGAGACCATGCGGGGAGAGAGCAGAACATCCAGGGGGGGAGAGAGAGACCAGGGAGGGAGAGAGAGAGACCAGGGAAGGGGAGAGAGAGACCAGGGGGGGAGAGAGAGACCATGGAGGGGGAGAGAGAGACCAGGGAGGGGAGAGAGAGACCAGGGAGGGGAGAGAGAGACCAGGGAGGGGGAGAGAGAGACCAGGTAGGGGAGAGAGAGACAGTTAGGGAGTGGGGAGAGAGAGACCAGGAGGGAAGAGGTAGACCAGTGAAGGGGAGAGAAGAGACCAGTGGGAAGGGGAGCGAGTGACTGAGGGAAGGGGAGAGATGAGACCATGAGGGGGGAGAGAGAGATCCAGGGAGGGGGTAGAGAGGTCCAGGGAAGGGTGAGAGAGAGACCAGGGGGAACCAGTGCCATACAAATGTCCCTAAGTGCAGCCTACACCCAGTGCAAATACAAATGTGAAAGTTTTTTCTGTCAGCAGTACAGGACAGTTCGCGGGGGGGGGGGGGTATGACAGCGGTATGACGGAGCTGCTACCGCACTCACCTGGTAGACGGAAGATTGGTGTCTATTGCAGCTTATAACAAAAACACAGTGACAACAATGACACATCTATAAATATCGGAACGTCATGTATGATGGCCCTTAAGACCCTAAAATGAGTTGCGTTATAGAAGTGCGTTATATTTGGCGGTGCAACGTTGATGTATCGCTCTTTTAAAAAAATCACTTTTTTGGGGCGATAGTACCGCATTTGTAGGCTACTGCAGTTTGATGTATCCAGAAGTATATATACTATAATTCTAAGTTGGATTCCGTCTGTTTGTTTGTATGTCCGAAGCATCGAAATCTCACAAACGGCACCACGTAGCACCACAAAACTTTCACTGTACATTCTGCTGCGGATTTGTAGGTCAACGCAACTATTTTGAGCTTCCAATGTGACTCCCATCCCAAATTATGGACATTCAAAGTTTCCCTCGGCTGTCCAGCAAAAATGTTAGAGCAGGGGCTGGAGGCGTGGCTACTAAGGGAGGGCTTGTCCTTGCCTGGATCGGAGCTGTGAGTGTGTCTGTGTCTCTGTGTGTGTGATGTGAGATGTGCGGGGGAGATGTGCCAGCGTGTGGGGGGGAGATGTGCTAGCTAGCAGGGGGAGATGTACCAATGGGGGTGGGGGGGAGATGTGCCAGCTAGCGGGGGAAGCTGTACCAGCGGGGCGGGGGGGGGTCATGTGCCGGCAGTGGGGGGAGATGTACCAATGGTGGGGGCGGGGAGACGTGCCGGCAGCGAGGGGACATGCCACAGCAGCGCGGGGAGATGTGCCACCAGCGGGGGGGGTGGGGACATGTTCCGCCAGCGGGTGGAGACACAGACACACAGACAGACACACACACACAGAGACAAATCTCACCCCACACTACATCCAGCAGCAGTGGGGGCAGAGGGGGGGCCGGGGAGATGTGCCAGCAGCGGGGGAGAGGGGGCGCGGGGAGATGTATTCAATATTACATTCCCCAGTTGAAGCCGGGCACAAAAGCTAGTATATATATTTTATAAATCTATATATGGCATACAGCTCAGGACTGGATGCAGTTTTCCAGCTGACAACATATTATTCCCAGAACTTACCAACCTCAGTGGTTACAAAGGCCTTTACATTAAAATAATGCACCGCACACAAGCTACAGTACATTAATTAAATAATGTGTACTAGCAGCAATCCATCTCACTCATTTTGTTTGAGAGAGCTTTTTTTCAGGAGGAATGTAGTTTCTGTACCTTTTTTCATAGACCAATTCATAAGGGAATTGTACAGCATTATTGTGATGATCTAAAAGACCCTCATTTTTATATGTTTTATAAAAGTGGGAATAAATGTGTATATTATTTCTTATGTTCAAGAATAATTCCCCTCTCGCCCCCCTTTTCTCTAGAAAAAAATCAGTGTGTGTACATGCATGTGTAGCACTTTCCCCCACCCCCTGGGAGATAAGGCGACTATGGTGTGTGTGGTGCGTTACCTGTGCGTTACTCCTACCACCCCAATACATATAAAATATACCCCCCCCATATATATTAAATATACTCCTACTACCCCAATACATATAAAATATACCCCCACCACCCCCATATATATGTAGCCCTGGTAAGAAATGGGGCTATAGTTCTATCCTCCTCCTAGTATAATCCCTGCTAAGGGCAGGTTGCAAGGAGTTATCATGGGTTTCCCCCACTTCAAGCACTTGCCCTGAATGGTGGAGGTAGGTCACCTGACCCTGTGTCCAATCAAGAGACACAGGGGCGATGCCTGCTGATATCATAAAGAGCAGTGCATTTCCTATTTAGAGTGAGTTCTCTCTGAGTCAGAGAGAGACAGTGAGTTAGTGTTAGGGAGGAGAGGAGTGAGCAGCTTATGAGTAGAGCTGATAGAAGATAGTGAGGTGGACCAAATACCTCTCACCCTGCTTAGGGGGTGAGGGAAGAGCTAGCCCCACTCTGGATGGCCCTTGGGTCCAGAGTGGAGGCAGGGACCATCACAAAGGAGAACAGCTAAAGGGACATTGTATATCAACTGCACCTGTCTGCTGCTGCGGGAGACTGAATAAAGGAGTCTGCTGTTAAAAGGATCAGTGTGTGAGACTGGAATCTCTCATCCCTGGGAGGGGGATTTCTGTGGTAGGGATTCCACCCCGTATTCCTGGGGCTTACTACAGATGGAGGCGCTGCACCATTGAAGAAGAACGAAGGCATCCACCCCAATAACCTGTCCTGTTGTTCCCCCATGACACCGCGGGAGACTCAGGCCCTCTAGTTGCCAGCAGGTATGCACCACACAGAGACATGTAGCCAGACCTCAGAACACCTTAGGGGGCCCGATCTGCGATTGGGTGGGGGTCCATGGGTTATATATATTAAATATACTCCTACCTCCCCAATACATATAAAATATACCCCCCACATTGTACTTTACCTATCTCCTGCAGGACACAGACAGCACAGGAATATGTCTCTGGCCCGCCGGGGTGTGGGCTCCGCCCCCGCTGTCCTCTGATTGGCTGACCTCTACTCCAATCAGGGACAGCACACCTGTCCTCCTTGCTCTGCCCAGCCACCGTCCCGGCCCTCCCTCTCTCTGCCTCCGCCCGCCCTCTCAGCACTTAACGCTCGCCTGCCCTCGCCACTGACCATGCCAGCCCTCACGCTGCCACTGCCGCAACAATTTTATACCGGAGAACAGGAAGCAGAATTACCGGCCTGTCCGGGTGAAAACCGGACACCTGGCAACCCTATGGTGGGCACACATGGGCCCGGGCGCATGGGGCCCCCTCTGCTGTGGGGCCCCCGGGCAACTGCCCAGCGTGCCCATATGTTAAGACGGCCCTGGTTACATAATATTATAACACATAATGGAAATAAGCGCTTCAGACATGACAGTAACGTAAGGAAGGGAGCCCCTGTCCCGAAGAGCTTACAATCTAAGTGGTAATTAGGGAAAACTTGCAGAGACAGTTGGAGGGTGTTATGGCAAGAAGTGTATAGCATCAGCCACTGGAGCTACCCATACGCTGCGGTACAGAGATGTGTTTTTAGAGGTAGAAATAAAGGGTGGCAGTCGGATATTGAGGGGAAGGGTATTCCAGAGGTGTGGGGTAGTGAGTGAGAGGTTGTAGATGGGAGAGGGTTTTAGATACAAAAGGGGCGGACAGAATACATCGTTGACCAGAACGCAAGAGTCGGGCAGGTGCATAGCGAGAAATGCGGGCTGAGATGTAACAAGGGGCAGGAGAGTGTAAAGCTTTAAAAGCGAGGAGAAGAGGAATTTTGTAAGTGATACAGAGTTTAATAAGAAGCAAGGAGAGGGATTTCAGCAGGGGAGACGCTGAGACAGATTTAGGAAAGAGTAGAGTGATTCTGGCAGCAGCGTTTAGGTTAGATTGTAGGGGAGACAGGTGAGAGGCAGGACAGTAGGTTACAATAGTCGAGACGGGAGAGAATGAGGGCCTGCGTTAGAGTTTTAGCAGTAGAGGGACATAGGAAAGGTTGTATTTTTGCATTGTTACGGAGGAAAAAAAGTATTTGAGCTACAATGTGAATGTGACAGGGGAATGTTAGTGAGGAGTCTAATGTGACCCCCAGGCAGTGTGCTTGTGATACTGCCAACACTAATGTAGAAGGGGGCAGTAGGGCCAGGCTTGGGAGGGAATATGAGGAGCTCCGTCTTTTACATGCTAAGTTTGAGTCGGCAGAGGGCCATTCAGGACGATATAGTGGAGAGACATTCAGAGATTTTGGTCAGTACAGCAGGTGTATGGGATTGAAAGCTAAATTGGGTTTGCATCAGCACAGAGGTAATCTTTGAATCCTAGAGATGTAATAATGTGACCTAGAGAGAGTGTGTAAAGAGAAAAGAGGTCCAAGGACAGAGCCTAAGGCTGAGATTATACCAAGTGCTGCATGGCGGCAGCGCTATTCTGTGACGTCACCCTGCGCTGCTGCCGAGCAGCATCTTGATTATACCGGGGAGAGAGAGCAGAGGAGGCTCGGAGACGTGACCATGAGCGGTTCGCTCTCATTGGCTGAACCGCTCACGTGACACGGCCGTCGCAAGGGAAAAACTAAACCCTCTGTCTCTTCCCCAGACGTCCGCTTTGCAGTACGGTCGCGGTGCGGCCGTCACCAGCAGTATGAGCGGTTCCATAGGATTTTTGCTCGTTGTTTTGGCGCCCCTTAGGCTGAGTCCATAGAGACGGCAGCCCCGCGGAGGCTGAGGGAAAGCTTTCCCTGGCCTTACTACGCGCGCCGTCCGGGGGCGTGTCTATGGGCGGGCCAGTGACGTCACGGAGCTGGTTTGCTCTCATTGGGTGAACCGCTCAAGTGACCGACCCTCCGCTCCCCTCAGTGCTGAAACGTAATTTTTTCTGTCTGCTACGACTCCGCACGCCTGCTCACTGACAAGCATGAGCGCGGCTCAGCGCAGACCCTAGGCATGGCCGGCTGGGATTATCGTGGATCTCGGTGCGGGGGCTTTTGCGGGGCCTCTTACCTTTTCCGGTGTAGCATCTCCTACTCCTCCAACGCAGTGTTGTGACATTGTGGCATACTGTTGTCATGGCAACGCGGTGCCACGATACCGGAACCCTGCAGGAGGAGGTGCCACCGCCGGACAAGGTAAGAGACGGTTACCGAGGCCCGCTCGGTTCGAAGGCACCGATGGAACCGCCATCACCCAGCCCTGCCCCTGGGGTACGCCCATAGAGAGATCGACAGAGGGAGGAGGTGTTGGCAAACGTGACACTGAAAGTACGATGTAAGAGGAAATCCAGGATAAAGCTCTGTTACGGATACCAAGGGTATGGAGAATGTGAAGCAGAAGAGGGTGGTCCACAGTATCAAACGCTGCAGAAAGGTCAAGTAATATGAGCAAAATGTATTGACCTCTGTCTTTGGCAGCATGGATGTCATTAGTTGTTTCAGTGGAGTGAGCAGTGCGGAAGCCAGATTGTAGAGCTGGGGTCTCAAACTCAGTCCTCAAGGGCCACCAACAGGCCAGCTGTTATGGATATCCCTGCTTCAGCACAGGTGGCTCAAGTCAGATCGCGTCAGCTCGTCGACTGAGCCACCTGTGCTGAACAGGGATATCCATAAAACTGGCCTGTTGGTGGCCCTTGAGGACTGAGTTTGAGAGCCCGTTGTAGAGGTCTAGGAGAGAAAGTAGGTGAAGAAATGGAGCAGGTGAGAGAATAGAAGAGGTTCAAAGAGCTTAGAGGCAAAAGGGAGACAGCACGGTAAATAGAGACAGATAAATATATATACATGCAATACGATACCGTTTGAAGACGATATCAGAGGAAGCACTCAGGTAAGTGGTCAAAAAATTTGTATTAACAAGACATCTTATATTATATATATATATTATGGATAGATGTCATCTTTTTTTAAAATACCTTCAAATTTCTTTTGACCACTTACCTGGAGTGCTTCCTCTGATATTCGTCTTCAAACGGTATCGTATTGCCTATTCTATACCATACAGGATTTGCACCCACATTATTTCAACCAGACGGAGTGCCTATTGTTCTGCACCATCTATCTTATATATATATGTAGCCCCGAGGTAAATTTAAACTTTCTGGCCCCCCTCCGCGAGTGCCGTGTGGTAGCGGGTGCCGCCGGAGGCTGCGACGGACCCGCCGGCACTTCGCGAGGGTGGGGGCCAGTGCAGGGAGTAGCGCGTTGCCCTGCGGTGCAGGCCGGTTGCCGGGGACGCGATCGGGCCGTCGCTAGGGCCGCGATCGCGTTGCCACCGGCCCGGCTTGTGAAGGAGAGGGCGCCGCCATTGCGCGTTAGTTCGCGCATGCGCAGTAGGCGGCAAGCGCAGGGAAGGCTAGGGAGAGATCGCGCGAGGGCAGGACAGAGTAGAGGGAGTTGGTGGCGGCCATTAGGGGTTCGCGCATGCGCAGGGCAGGTGCGCACGCGGCCCCAATGCTTAGGCTGCCTCCTGGGAACTACAACTCCCAGGAGGCATAGGGAGACAGAGGTCAGGTGCTCCATTGCGGCCAATAGGGCTGGAGGAAGCTCAGCCCGGGAAAAGAGATACATTTCCCGGGCTTTGCATGAGTCAGGAAGAGGCAGAGGAAGGAGTAGGAAGGGTGTAGGGAGCGAGTGGCTCCTGCACCAGGTAAGGGTTCTCCTTTGGTCCCCAGGCAGGCCCCAATTCCCGGTAAGGGCAGGGGGTAACTGAAGAGGGACGGCCCTAGATAAGGAGGTCACCCTTAAGTGTGAGAGGTGCAGGTTTGGCAGTGCCACAGCGGGTAGTGCTGTGCGCACTGGCAAATAGGCACAGAGTGTGTGCAGTGGATTATTGCTGCGGGTATCCAGGTGGCTGTGTACGATTGCCAGCTGTTTGTGTGTCGCTGTATGTGCTGGGCGCAGTGTGTGCAGCGTGTGTGAATGTCTGCAGGCTGACGGTGAGAGCTGTGTGTCTGCTGCAGGCTGTTAGGAGTAGCGAGTAGCTATATGTTAGGGAGGATTAGGGACTTGGGTAGCTAGGGGAGTGGGGCAGGGTATTACTTCACAGGCCCTAGGAGTTTTCCCCAAGCCACCCCAGGTTGCGGTACATCAGGGACAGGCCCTAGGTTAGGGTTCCTGTCACGTTAGGGTTAGTTAGGGATAGATAGGGATAGCGGCGGTTGCTGTTCCCGTGAGACGGTGGTGTTACCGAGAGGCGGTTGTGTTCCCGTGAAGCGGTGGGACCCTCGTTGGGGTCCTGGAGAAGTACCTGAATAGGATCAGATGGATGCATCGCACGTCTGACCCTTTGAGAAAAGTGTTGCAGGCCCGAGCATCGGAGTGCTCGGAAGGTATTCCAATATATGTGCACCAACAGGCCTAATAGATTAATTAGTGACTGCGCAGTCACCCACGACCTCCGTAGGAGTACGGGACATTGGGTGTGGGGGATTACAGGACACTGGGTGGGAACACCGGACATTGGGCATAAGATGCTCCAGTATTGGATAAGGTTATGATATTATGTAATGTGTGATATGTGTGTTAGTAAAGTGTTAGTTATTGTTTTATCGCATACGTGTGTTATTGTATTTCTTACCCAGGGCTATCTTTCATAACGGGGATCCTGGGTAAGTGGAGGCGCTGCACCAGGTAAATGGTAAGGGTTACCCCAGGCTCCCAGCTAGCGGAGGCTCAGATCTCCTGGAGCCACAGGTGTTATACAGTTACCAGTAGTCCCTTAGAAGAGGTGTGCCGGAAGGAAAGGGACCGGTTAGACCACAAGGGACCAATGTGAGATTGGGTGGGTCAGGCCGGTTCACAAAAAGGGCTACATATATATATATATATATATAAATGTAAATACAACTGTATGCTCATCTGCATGTCTTAGGCAGGTCTGCAACCCCGCCTTTCCCCATTATCACCCAGCACACAGCACTTCCACTGCAGCAAGGGATTCTGGGAAATGACATGCAAATGAGCACACAGTGCCACTTTTTGCGTCAAAAACCATTTTTAACATGGTTCCCTATAGGCTTAAGCTTGCTGCATGGTCACAGCTTTGAGCACAGCCAGGGTTAAGGTGCATACCCAGAAAACCCACCCACAGACCGCTGTTTCGACCTTTATAGGTCTCATCAGTGTGGGGTTGATTAACTGGGTATTAAAAGAAGCTAAAGGATGGGCCAACCATAATAATATATATATATATATTTTTTTTTTATTAACAGGGAACAAAGTTGTCTCAAGGTGTGAACTTCTAATGCCCCCAAATAAATGTGATGTTAGGAGTATGGACTAAACAAAACAAAATGTAATTTTAATTTAAAAAATGCTGACTTCAGAGACTGAGAGGCTGCTGGAGCCTGTGGGCCCACACGTGTATTATAAACCAGGCCTGCCTCTTATTGCGTGCTATGGAAACTGGCTTCGCCTGCGCTCCAGCAGTGGAGGGGTTAAGGAGAGCCTGCTCTGGCCACGCCCCCATGTGCTCCGCCCTTCTCTCTGCCACGTCACCCCCTGTGCCGCGCGGGGAGTGGGCGGGGTCGCGGACGTGGTGCGCGCGCCGCCGTGTTCGGACTCAGGCAGCGCCAACGACAGCCCTCTTCCCGGCATGCACCGCGGCGCAGGACCCCCACCGCAGTGTCGGCGGAGAAGAGGACACGCAGGGAGAATAGCGGAGCCGGGAGCGGGTAATAATACTGAGGCCGCAACCCCCCCTACAATTCCCACAGGGTAGTAATAGGGGGGGTTAACAATTATAACCGGGGGTGTAATATACAGGGTAAGGAGAGCCGGGGCGGGGAGTGTAATATACAGGGTAAGGAGAGCCGGGGCGGGGAGTGTAATATACAGGGTAAGGAGAGCCGGGGCGGGGGGTGTAATATACAGGGTAAGGAGAGCCGGGGCGGGGGTGTAATATACAGGGTAAGGAGAGCCGGGGCGGGGGGTGTAATATACAGGGTAAGGAGAGCCGGGCGGGGGGTGTAATATACAGGGTAAGGAGAGCCGGGGCGGGGGGTAATATACAGGGTAAGGAGAGCCGGGGCGGGGAGTGTAATATACGTGTAAGAGAGCCGGGCGGGGTGTGTAATATACGGGTAAGGAGAGCCGGGCGGGGGGTGTAATATACAGGGTAAGAGAGCCGGGGCGGGAGTGTAATATACAGGTGTAAGGAAGCGGGGGCGGGGGTGTAATATACAGGTAAGGAGAGCCGGGCGGGGGGTGTATATTACAGGGCAAGGAGGGGCGGGGGGTGTATATACGGTAAGAAGCCGGGGCGGGGTGTAATATCAGGTAAGGAGCCGGGGCGGGGGGTGTATATACAGGGTAAGGAGAGCCGGGCGGGGTGTAAATATCAGGTAAGGAGAGCCGTGGGGGGGTGTAATATACAGGGTAAGGAGAGCCGGGGCGGGGATGTAATATACAGGGTAAGAGAGCCGGGCGGGGGTGGTAATATACAGGTAGGAGAGCCGGGGCGGGGTGTAAATATACACAGGCAGGAGGGGCGGGGGTGTAATATACAGGGTAAGGAGAGCCGGGGCGGGGGGTGTAATATATACAGGGTAGGGGAGCCGTGGGGGGGGGTAATATACAGGGTAAGAGAGCCCGGGGGGGGTGTAATATACAGGGTAAGGAGAGCCGGGGCGGGGGTGTAATATACAGGGTAAGGAGCCGGGGCGGTGGTGTAATATACAGGGTAAGGAGAGCGCGGGGCGGGGAGTGTAATATACAGGGTAAGGAGAGCCGGCGGGGGTGTAATATACAGGGTAAGGAGAGCCGGGCGTGGGTGTAAATAACAGGGTAGGAAGAGCCGGGGCGGGATTTAATATACAGGTAAGGAGAGCCGGGGCGGGGGGTGTAATATACAGGGTAAGAGAGCCGGGCGGGGTGTAAAATAACAGCAAAGGAGAGGGCGGGGGGTGTAATATAACAGGGTAAGGAGAGCCGGGCGGGGGTGTAATATACAGGGTAAAGGGGAAGCCGGGGCGGGGGTGGTATATACAGGGTAGGAGAGCCGGGGCGGGGGGGTGTAATATACAGGGTAAGGAGAGCCGGGGCGGGGGGTGTAATATACAGGGTAAGGAGAGCCGGGGGGGTGTAATAACAGGGTAAGGAGAGCCGGGGCGGGGGTGTAATATACAGGGTAAGGAGAAGAGCCGGGGCGGGGGGTTATATACAGGGTAAGGAGGGGCGGGGGGTGTAATATACAGGGTAAGGAGAGCCGGGGCGGGGGGTGTAATATACAGGGTAAGGAGAGCCGGCGGGGGGTGTAATTACAGGTAAGGAGAGCCGGCGGGGGGTGTAAATATACAGGGTATAGGAGAGCCGGGCGGGGGTGTAATATACAGGGTAAGGAGAGCCCGGGGGGGGGGTGTAATATACAGGGTAAGGAGAGCCCGGGCGGGGGGTGTAATTCAGGGTAAGGAGAGCCCGGGCGGGGGTGTAATATACAGGGTAAGGAGAGCCGGGGCGGGGTGTTGTTATACAGGGTAAGGAGAGCCCGGGGGGGGGTGTAATAACAGGGTAGGAGAGCCCGGGCGGGGGGTGTAATATACAGGGTAAGGAGAGCCCGGGCGGGGGGTGTAATATACAGGGTAAGGAGAGCCGGGGCGGGGGGTGTAATATACAGGGTAAGGAGAGCCCGGGCGGGGGGTGTAATATACAGGGTAAGGAGAGCCGGGGCGGGGGGTGTAATATACAGGGTAAGGAGAGCCGGGGCGGGGGGTAATATACAGGGTAAGGAGAGCCGGGGCGGGGTGTAATAACAGGGTAAAGGAGAGCCGGGGGGGGTGTTGTAATATACAGGGTAAGGAGAGCCGCGGGGGTGTAATATACAGCGGTAAGGAGAGGCGGGGGCGGGGGTGTAATATACAGGGTAAGGAGAGGCGGGGGGGGGGGTCTAGGGGTAATATCAGGGTAAGGAGAGCCGGGTGGGTGTAATATACAGGGTAAGGAGGGGGGGGTGTGTATATACAGTGTAAGGAGAGCCGGGGTGGGGGGCTAGGGGTAATATACAGTGTAAGGAGAGCCGGGGGGGGGGGGGGGGGGGGGTGTAATATACAGGTAAGGGAGAGCGGGGGGGTGTAATATACAGGGTAAGGAGGGGAGGGTGTAACATACCGGGTAAGGAGAGCCGGGGTGGGGGGCTAGGTAATATACAGTGTAAGGAGAGCCGGGGGGGTGGGGGCTAGGGTGTACTACCTACGGTGTAGGAGAGCCGGGGGGTGGTGTGTTAATATACAGGGTAAGGAGAGCCGGGGGGGTGTAATATACAGGGTAAGGAGGGGAGGGGTGTAACATACCGGGTAAGGAGAGCCGGGGTGGGGGGCTAGGGGTAATATACAGTGTAAGGAGAGAACCAGTGGATGGGGGATTAATACACAGATACAGTGAGAGCATTACGAGGCACACAGGGAGATTATATTATAAGCTCTCAGGCAGGGATATCCTTTCCTATTTTCTAATTGCCTGTTGCTCTTAGTGTGTGTATAATTCCCTTTAATGCATTCTCTCGTGTAAAGTGTACACTGGTGGCATTATGCAAGTAAAAATATGCATACATACATGGGAAATGGGGTGGGGGGGGGGTGTACAACAAGCAGGGTTAATGTCAGGAAGGGGAAATAAGCGCACGGGGAAGGATGAGACAGATCTATAAATACCGGAAGGAAGTGATGAGTACAGATTGTGTTCGCTGGGAATACCACACAGGGAAGGGTATACCACACACAGATGTAAGAGAATGGTTGGGAGATGGATATAGATAAGTCAATATAGATCACAAAAAGTGATAAAAATACGAACACAGCGCTAGAATGTCAAAACAATGAAGGTTTATTTAGTCCGACATGCAGACATAGCCTGATGTTTCGGCCCCTACGTCTGGCTATGTGTACATGTTGAACTAAATAAACAACTACTGATTGAACCACCTGTGAGCCACTGATTGAACCACCTGTGCTGAAGCATTGATATCCTTAAAACCTGACCTGTTTGTGGCCCGTAAGGACTGGACTTGGCCATCCCTGGGTTAATCCCTTCAGTGCCCTATGGACATAAAATGTAGTACTTAATGAAAGCCTGCACCCTGGAGGCCCTTGTATGTCCTGCACTCCTCTGTCCCCCCCCCCCCCCCCCATCTCCTTTATCTGAGGGCCCCTCCTCCCAACCCCTACTTCGTGGCTTGTGGGGGAGAGGTAGTCGTTTGGGGATCAGGGGGAGAGGGAACCTCCATACAAAAAATCTATATAATTAACCCCCTTCAAGCGCATTCAAATTAAATTGATCTCTTTCAATACCCCCCTGACCAGATCCCTACCTCCTCCGTGGCCAGGGACCAGTCAGGGGGTTGATTGTTGGGGAACTGCCACCCATTTGGTCGCGGGGCACCATCTTTGTTTAGGTCTGTGACGCCACTGGCACCCGACACCACGTAGGCTGTGTGGCTGATTTTGACTTTTTGGAAGCACGCACACAAATTGAAAATGCAATATTTCTATTTCTTTGGTGTTGGGAGGGGAAAGGGTCAGAGTGACACGTGCTCCCACACCATTTTCTTCCTATGAGAACCACAGATTGATGAGGACAAAGTTCTCGCCAATCATGGGTACTTCTAAATTTGTTGGTGTCTTGTGAAACTGAGCTACAAAACACACGTATGTAATGTGACAGTGTGTTTCCACACTAATTTCACGAGACCCCACAGGCACATTTTATTCCTATAAATATGGAGTCAGCCTTGATTCCCGTTGGTAGTTTCCTTAGTAACACCATTAAAAAGCACCCCACCTAACGTAAAAACATATCGTTTTTCATTTGATCTATTTTAGAAAGCAATCATTATTCACCTTTTTTTTATATATATATATATATATATATATATGCCAATTTAAAGTGACGTATCCCAGGATTCCTGTGCCTACTTTCAGAAAATATTTTACTGCAGAAATTGTCTGGGTGTATTACTGTTTAGTTACTGAATGTGAAAGAAAAAAATGTGAACTAGCGCTAAAGTGTAAAACACAGTGTGAAATATTACAATAATAACTTCTAGTGAAGGTAGGCTGCCTAGTGATACTGCCAATACTAACAGAAAAACACAAGAACAAGAGAGAACCTGGCGCCAAACAGTCAGTGGCATGTCCTGTACTCCTCATGGGATCCGCACACTTGCTCGACAGACCATGTAGTGGAAAAAACACAAACAAACACAGATCATTGTGCAACACTGTACTATCGCGCGCAGAGACATCCTGTTTGTGCCGGAGGAGGAAGTGAGGCCACACGCGGTGCAGAGCTGTGGATCCCGCGCACCAGCCTCCACAGCCGGCACGGTTCCGGTCAACATCACAAGGGCGGTTTGGAGCTGAAGTCGTGGCGGAGCAGAAACATCACTCTGAGGGGGGCCATCTGTGCCAAGGACTCGTTCCTAACAACGCGGTTTTATGCCTTGCTGTTTGTAAGTAGGGCTCCAATTTTTCCATCCCGGATGACCTGCGGTTCTTTGTATTTGCCAATGCCATTTATGGCATAGGTCCTTTTATTAAATAGTGTTTTTAATTGTCGCTAGGACTCATTGTTTTGTGTGATTTATAGTGTTATAACTGCTTACCCTACAGTGTTGCACTATGATTTGTGTTTTTTCCACTACGTGGTCTGTCGAGCAAGTGTGCGGATCCCATGAGGAGTACAGGACATTCCACTGACTGTTTGGCGCCAGGTTTTTCTCTTGTTCTACTGTTTAGTTACTGTAATTACTTGAGAATATCGGTGCGTCATAATCTGTCTAATGCTACTTTGGGACCCACCACACGTGCATGTAAAAATATGGTGTGTGACATAGTTTACCAGACAGTGTGGCTATCCATATTACATTCTGCATTGCAAAGTGTAAAAAAAAAGACGTGGTACATATGAGGTGGATCACAGGAATCATGAACAAATGTATACCAAAAAGTTTGAAAATGTGTGGCCACTCAGGTGGCAAACTCTCGTGGCATTGAAGGGGTTAGTATAGGTTTGTGCCACAACTAGCAGTCCTGTCTAGTTTTACATTTGAAATAAACGTTTGTGTGTATTTCTCCGCGATAGAATAACACTGTCACTGTAATACACACACTCAAATGCAATTAGGCGTGAATACGTTTTGCTGCAGTGTGTGCAAATATTCATGCACCCCTCTGCTTATTAGTTCATCCCAGGTATGATGTTCTCGTTTAACCTGAACACACACAAGAGGACACACACAGGGGAGAGACTGCATGTATGTGGGGAATGTGGGAAGGGATTTAGTTGGTTAGATCACCTGGACACACACAGGGGAGAGACCGCATGTATGTGGGGAATGAGGGAAGGGATTTGGTCTGTTATCCCACCTGAAGAGACACACAGGGGAGAGACTGCATGTACTGATGGAGCGGCCGTTATTCGAACACATCTCGGTGCTGATTTTGAGTTCTCTGCTGTTCCCCACGCAGCATGAAACGTGGCTAATCGCCCCAGGCACCCGCGCTTATCGTGGATGCTTTGTTTGAATTTCATGGGTTCTGTTTCTGTGTTTGCGATAAAATGGATGAATTGTAATGTGTACAGTGCTGTGCTACTGTGTCAATTTCATGTTTTTAAAAGCCAGAACACTAAAAATTCGTTTTTCTGCACTCGCCGCGCTCGCATCTTAGTGCGGGGAGGCTGGAATTCATCCCACGGTTTCAAATCAGGATTCCGATGTAAATGACACGTGAAGTGTTCGAATAACGGCCGCTGCATCAGTATGTGGGGAATGTGGGAAGGGATTCAGTGTGTTATCCCTGTTCATTTATGTAACTGTATTTGTAACCATGTATTATTTGTCTTAGCTCTATGCCCAGGACATACTTGAAAACGAGAGGTAACTCTCAACGTATTACTTCCTGGTAAAGCATTTTATAAATAAATAAATGTTGTGATGTATCGGGGAGCTGATTTATGGCACTCGTAGATGTTTCCTAGCCATACAAAGTGTTTTTGTATTAATTTATTGTCAGTTTGATGATTCCCCTTTTAGGCATCTGGCTACATTTGATGTCTAAAGAGATGTGGGTGTTGTAGTCTATAAATAAATCAAATACATGACTGTATTCAAGTATCAATGCCAACTATTTCATGTTACATTTTGGAAAGTGACTGATTAGTACGTAGCACTATCGAATCTTAAACAAGTTGAAGCACATTTAACCCTCTGTACTGGAACTGTGGTACAGCCCCATAGAATGTAATTGTAAAGGTGCAATTTATCTCTGCTTGTAGCTTGGAAGCGGAAATCACAAAGATAAGCCCCCATTTATTAGAAGGAAAGTGCTTCCATTTCACAAGAATACATTTGCAAGGAGTGACTCTTACCTCAATACCTCTATCCCAGATGCTTATGTGCTTCAGTAATAGGGAAAAAAGATATAGTAGCGCCAACCGTATGCTGATTCAAATGCAGGTATTCAATACATGCACAGAGAAGTCCCGCTGCCAGAGTTCATAGAGGTGATTCAAAATCCTCCACACACTGTCAATTCCATTTTAACCTCCCCTTTTCTGTGGTTTGTTATTTTCTCCCTGCATGCCTTGGGAACCACGAGTATAACCACACGCCGGAGGACTCCTTTTTTTTCCTTGATGTGCTTCAGTAATGTTACATTGGGAGTAATTTATCTAAAACGGGGTTCAGAGAGGTTGTTAGTGTCTCTTTAAAGAACCAGGTGATGATATGAGGGAGGGGGGAAGAGTATTTTTTATTTATTTTTGAACTTGTGGGAGGTGTTTGAGGTGATTTATAGCTGGAGGAGGCTTCAGGAAAGGAATTTTCATGGGCTTTGCTGTCTGTCCCAGGACAAGCAGATGTTCTGTTCACTGTTCTATTCTTGCTCTATTGTCACTGTTCGTGTTGAAGCCTGTGTTTCAGAGGACTCTTTTTTGCTTTATTTTAAGGTTGTATCCTGGCTGCCATGGGGGAGACAGCTCGCCCCCAGTGTTACTTCGGGGTTGAAATTAATCGGGAACCCAGTAAGTATAGCATAATGTTTCATCTGAAGTTATCCCTGTTCAATTACTGTCCGCAGCTCCAGATGCAGAGATCCTGTGCTTCTAACAGCTGGAGAGATCGTACATGTTTGCATATTCGTCGTCAAGATAAACATTACTTTGCATGTGATGGAGATAATGCACTAACTCTATAAAGTACTTTGTATGTAATTGTGTATTCTAAAGATGCATTGTGTATGTAATATGTTTGCAACACAGAAAGCACTGTAAAACGTGTGTACACACTATATGTAATGCAGCTATATACTGATCTGAGTATGATGCGAACAATGTGGCTATATAATGCTTTGCATCTGATCCCGTTGATTTTTATACAATGTTGTATACATAATACCACCCTGATACAATAATATGCGTAAGGAGTGCTATGCACTGATACTCATAATACAGCTTTACTTTGCTTCCTGTGTCGCAGAGATGCTTCTTCTGCAAAGTATATGTAATGCCTATATGTAGGATTGTACCTCTAATACGTAATGCCTATATGTAGGATCGTACCTCTAATACGTAATGCCTATATGTAGGATCGTACCTCTAATACGTAATGCCTATATGGAGGATTGTACCTCTAATACGTAATGCCTATATGTAGGATTGTACCTCTAATACGTAATGCCTATATGTAGGATTGTACCTCTAATACGTAATGCCTATATGTTAGTATGCGCACCTCTAATCGTATGCCTATATGTAGGATTTGTACCTCTAATAAGTAATGGCTAAGTTAGGATTGTACCTTATAAACGTAATGCCTATATGGAGGATTGTACCTCTAATACGTATGCCTATATGGAGGATTGTACCTCTAATACGTAATGCCTATAGAGGATTGTACCTAAACGTAATGCCTATATGTAGGATTGGAACCTTAATCACTATTCCTTAGGGAGGATTGTACCTCTAATACGTAATGCCTATATGGAGGATTGTACCTCTAATACGTAATGCCTATATGTAGGATTGTACCTCTAATACGTAATGCCTATATGGAGGATTGTACTTCTAATACGTAATGCCTTCGTCTCGTTCTGGGCTCTGTATAGTTGGGAATGTGTCGCCGCTTAGATATAATACAACTATGCAGATTATAGCAACTCCAAATAAAGTTATTTATGTAACAGAATAAACGGTCAGCAAAAAAATGTGGACAGTGGTTTTTTTTTTAAATTTAAAATTTATTTGAATGAAACGATTGGCAGTGTATTGCCAGGATTCGGTTAGTTATTTTGGGGTCCAGTCCTAACATGCAAAGGTTATTCTTGCTAATTAGTGCATTTTTATATGTAAAAAGGGTTACAGAGAGAAGTTGTAGGGGAGGATCCTCACATAGAATGGGTTTTTTCCACCAAAAAATGTTTAAACTTTTTTTTTTTTAGTGCTTCCAATCTTTTTAAGACACTGTGAGGAGCCTTCTGTATTCTGTCAAATCTTACATTCGAATTTTCTTTGTTCATCTTTGGTAAAGTGGTGGACGAGGAGGATACATTGAAAATAAAAACATTAATTTAGTACAAGAATAAGCAACATTTCCTTTTAAGATTGGTTGAATAATTGAATAGTTTAAAGAAAGGTAGAGTAATTACATTGATAAGTTGTATGTGTATATCTATATCTTTCTAGCTTGACCGCTTTGCCACATCTCCTTACACTTCGTCCTTTAAATATGCAAAACTTAATTTAACGTTAAAGGTATTTTGGGGGGGGGGGGGATTGCAATGAATCTATATTTATTCAGTCATATATAATGTCGGCGTATACTAGAACAAACCACCCCCAAGAGAATGTAGGGGGGAGGAAAAAGCCCCAAGGGAATGCAGACTTTAGCTTTACTTAGTAGATGAGTAAAGTACAAAGGCCTCAAATATCTGATCACGGGGGAAGGAGACACTTCTGAGTGCTTGTGATATGCTTATAGTGATCTTTTGTTGGAGTCTGAGAAGGTAAATCACTTTCCTTCAGAGTTCTTATATAAGAGTTAAAATCAATCTTTATTTTACAATCCGACTAAAATAACACTCCATTTTATTAAAATGAACTAAATGGGATGTATGATCATACAATGGGTTAAAATCTTTCAGAGTTACTGTATTGGTTGCAAGAAAGAAATTTGCTGAGTGACGTCTGTAATGTCCCGACGTGCGTTTTGCATTTGCTCCCTTGGTAAGGGAATGGCCAAGCGAGCATCGGGACATTACATTGGCGTCATTCAGTCACAACTTCCTTCCATTCAGACGGTTGCACAGAGATTACAGAATCTTGTGTGGGGCTGTAACAGGTGGGGTTGCCAGCAGTAGGGGCAGGCATACATACTATAGCCAGTTCCAAAATCTAGTGAGCATACTTGGAAATGGGAGTTCCCGTGTATTTCTACCCTCTGGAGTCTGTCTTAAACAATAGGATGTAGACTAGTCAGTTGAATTGTAAACCGAGACTCACTACACACACTTAATGTTTTACTACCAATTTTGCTGATGGTAAATATTTTTTAACCCACTGTACGATAGTAGCACATTTAGTCAATGTATTAGAATGGTGTTTTATTTTAGTCGGATTGTACAATAAAGATTGTTTTTAACCCTTCATATAAGAACTTAGAAGGAAAGTGATTTGCCTTCTCAGACCTCTCGTACTCCAACAAAAGATCACAATAAGCATGTCGCAAGCATCAGACGTGTCTCCATCCCCCGAGATCGGATATTTGGGGGCTTTGTACTTCACTCTCCTACATGAGTTAAAGGTGCATTCAATTTGAGCTTTTTCCTCCCTCTGTTTTCTTGGCGGTGGTTCCCTGTACATAATGTATATGTTTATGCATGTTTTTCCCTTAATGCACCTTCCTTAATGACATGACGGTCGCGCGGGCACCATTGTATGTGGGGGGGGGGGGGGGGGGGGGTTTGGGTGTGTATAAAAACGTCCATCATGTATATTCGCTGGCAGCGAATGGAAGCAGTGTGTGGCAGGCCTTATTGGCAGTTGTTATGGGGTAAATATCCTTTTGCGCTGCTCTTTCTGCGATGATTACTTGTTTAAGGGGTGTAATGTGGCTTGTAGAGACCGTGCCCATAAGAATAACTATGAAAGCGACACTGTCCGATGCCAATCCCTAGAACAATTGGCTCTTTATTATATCCTCTTCCCTCCACTGTTCCTCTTTGAAGGCATAAGAGCAGGTGATCCTATTTGAACTTTCGTTTTAAGGGTGTGAACCGTCCTAATAATATAGATTGTCACAGAAAATCGACATCCACTTAGTGTTCAGCATCCAATCTTTTCGGTTTTTTAATCTAGCCATACAAAACATTCAATCATTTGGTGGCACAATCTTATTTTCTATGGAGAGAAGCTGTTTTGAAATCCCTAAAGATGTGAAAACGAGAGCTCTCTCTAGCGTAGTATGACATAAATGAAAGGCAAGCGATCTCTGTATATAGCAGTAAAATACACAATGTTGCACACCAATAGAAAAATGTAAACTGCGATACTTCTAACCGGTGCGCCTAGCGCGGGGAAAGACGCGCAGCTGTTTGTTTTGTGAATACAAAAAGGAGAATTAGGGGTTTCAAAAGCAGGTTTGTTCAGTCAAAAAAAGTGAACCGAGGTTTCGGCTGGATTTAAAGGCTGAACAGATGAAGCTTTTTTTTTTGACTTAATAAATTGGCTTTTTTGGCTGCAACAAAAGGAACATATTGTAATTGAATATCAGGAATGATCATTTGAAAGTGAATCCCTTTTGCTAATATATGTACTGACACTTCAATAGGTCAAGTGTTTTTTTGTTTTTTTAAATAGTTTTGTATGGTTTTTGGGGGGTTGGGGGAGAGAAGGGTACACAAATGGAAAAAGGTTTGGGGTACATTAAGTTTTATTCTGTAATATGTATAGTTGGGTTGCCATTACCTATTGTGTGTGTTGGATGCATTTTTCTTTCTTATTGCCACGTCGTACTCCCCTGCAGTTTGTTGGCAGCATATACATAAAAGATAATAGTTCAATAAAATGACTCCCACTTTTCCATTGTGTTTAATCATTTAGAGACATTGCATGGTTATACCATCCAAGTGAAACAGTCAACACTGTGTATATACAGATTTGTATACATAAATATACCCGCTCACGTGTTAAGGTATTGAAGGATTTCATTCAATGAAATATTACGTTAGTAATTTTAAATAAAATAACTTGGAGATTTACCCTTTTTAATTCCCCATGCACTCCTAAAACCAGTCATTTCAGCTGGAGATTTGTTTGGAAAGCTGGCTTTGCATAGACATCGTTGTTTCACGGTCTTCACGCGTCCATTACGTTCATCCCTCTGTCAGACGTTCTTCAAAGTACAAACAAATTAAAATAAGAAGCAACATTTTCGTTCTCCATGTGCACCCGTGCGTGCCTTTGCTTTTGGCTTCACCTGTGCATAACGCTCTAGTTGGTGGCTCTTTGAAACGACTGCGGTTGACTACTTAAGACCCTTCATTACCGGCTAGTAACCCCTTTTTATATTTAATCTTTGAACTGTAGAACTTCACAACAAGTTAATCTCCTGTGTGTAGTTCTCCTTGAAATCTTTGCTTCTTGGCAGTGACTTTAAATCTATGTTGACACCTACTTGTTCACTTGAATAGTAATAGGGAAAGTATGTTGTGGCATAAGTGGTCATGACTATATTGCATTGTTTGGGATAGAGGAAAACAAATGGTAATTAAGTGAATGGTGTACGACAGGGGTGCGCTAACTGGGGGGGGGGGGAGTGCAAGATAATTCAGGGGGGGGCACGGCGGTTGCAGAGGCCCAATGCTCTTCTCCCAAGGCATTTAAATGAATGCCGGGGGATCGCCTGAGGCCTCTGCAACTTCACTGACCTTTTCTTTGGCAAAGCAGCATCAAATGATGCCACGTGACCCAATGACGCCAAGAGCCGGAAACAAGGTAAGGGAGTGGGCCGCTGCAGGGAAAGACTGCACACCCCTGGTGTACGGGACCTGTACCCATTTTTTCCAACCACATACAGGCATACCCCGGTTTAAGGACACTCACTTTAAGTACACTCGCGAGTAAGTACATATCGTTCAGTAGGCAAAAGGCAGCTCACGCATGCGCCTGTCAGCACGTCCTGAACAGCAATACCGTCTCCCAACCTGCACCGAAGCTGTGCGCAAGCGGGGAGACTATAGAGCCTGTTACACATGCGTTATTTACATCAGTTATGCACGTATATAATGATTGCAGTACAGTACATGCATCGATAAGTGGGAAAAGGGAGTGCTTCACTTTAAGTACATTTTCGCTTTACATACATGCTCCGGTCCCATTGCGTACGTTAATGCGGAGTATGCCTGTACTATATTAAGCACATTCCTGGCCCTACAAACTGAAAAGAGCAATTGTATTTTTGTTGAAATACTTGGTACGGTAGATTTACTAAATTACACCTCTGCCTACTGTATGTGGTTAAGCCTTGGACAATTGCTCCTTTGGTTTCCCCCCCCCCCCCCCTCCCTGTCTTGCTTCTTGGCCCTATTCTTCACCACCTTGTTTTGCCACTGACTGCCACTTCATGCATTTTATTTAACCTGATCATGAAACATGATGTAACTACTGGAACTACTCATTGGTACCAAAACATTATCCTTAAGCGGACCCCTAGTTGGTTTTCGTTTGTGTTGTCAGTGGCAGTTGGCTAGAAATGAGAAAGTTGGTGGAATGGCCGTTAGTTTAATAGTATAATACTTTGCTTTTAGCACCAATATCCGATAATGAAAACGTACAAGAATATCAAATGTATTTGTTTACAAAATGGTTGATATGAAAGGTTAACGGCTTTAATTTGTGAAATGACAAAGGGGTATGATGCAGTGTGTGCTTTCTGAGTTATGTGTTTAGTTCCAATGCTTTGTGCACATAATATGGGAAGAGAATGTCTCGTTTGAAGGCATTGACTTCCATCGTACTTCGTTGAGAAGTTTTTAATTTATGAATAATCAACGTGTTCATTATTTTTTCCCCAGTTGGTCGTATTGTATTTCAGCTCTTCTCAGATGTATGTCCAAAGACTTGCAAAAACTTTCTCTGCTTGTGTACAGGTGGGTACAAAGATGCGGAGTCATTTCTTTTATTGTTACTGAACCGATTGTGCTTGTTCTTGGCGTGTATGGGACTGTGCCAGTGGAAGGTAACATGAAGTTCCAGCTAAACAAGGCGATAATCGCCACTATGTACAACTGTACAGGGTAATAAAGCATATTGGTTTTGGCCCCATAAAGTGATTACAGTATGTACAGTATGTGTTCTACATTATACTTAAATTACCTCAACACTAACAAAATAAGGCTATATGAACAGGCTATAAACAAGTGTGTGTGTGTGTGTGTGTGTGTGTGTGTGTGTGTGTGTCCATTTGCATGCAACACATTCATAGATGTTCTTTGCCATGGTATTAGCAGACAGTTGTGTGTGGAGATTAGGTGAAACGCCCAACGAAATTAAATGTTGACACAGCAAAGCAGGAATCGCACGGTTCTTTATCACAGACCACTTCAGTGTTGGTATTCATTTTGAAACACGATCATACTTAAAATATAAATTAACTGAACCAGGAACGAGTCTGGTAGTCCTCCAAATAATGTATATTTATAAAATATTATATATTTCCCTGTTACTTCATGTGGATCTGAACCTGTCTTTATTAATAATGGAAAATAAGTCACATACTGTATTTGAGTCTCACTTCTTCTCTCAGACAGCTCTTCCATGTAGCAAATAAACCTTTAATAAATAAAGTACATATCAAGACATATGATGCCATTTGCAGTGATCTTACGAATGTAAGGCTACGGCTCCAATCCTCTCTGCTGCACGCGCGACTGGCGGCGCGTGCACGAGTGAATGCTGCGGTCTGTGGGTCAGCTACAAAGGAAGAGGCGATCCGACGGGGGGCGCGGTCATGTCGTCACGCGGCTGGTTCGCCCTCATTGGCTTAACCGCCACCGTGACGTGGCCAGCGCTCCGTCGCCACGACAACTCAATTCTTGTCAGAAAATCTGGTCGCGCATCGCGATTGCTGCGCACGCAGGCAGCTACTGGGACCGGCCCCATTGAGGGGCGGAACTTGTTCCTGCAGCGCACGCCGTAGCGAGGGCAGCAGTAGATGCTGGGACCGAGGCCTAAGTAGTCAGTACTCCTCATTCTTTGCTTCTTTTTTTGTCTTCTTTTCTCTCCAGGTGAACAGGGTACTGGAAAAACAACTGGAAAAAAGTTGTGCTATAAGGGTTCTACATTCCATCGAGTTGTTAAAAACTTTATGATTCAGGGAGGGGACTTCAGCGAAGGTAACGTGATGACGAGCGTTGAGACGCCCTCCTTCGCCTTTCGACTGGAGTTTAACGGGGTGGTGGAGGATCGTTTCGAAAGTTCAAAATTGCTCCACACGTATAACACTTTTTTTCTTTTTTTTCCCCTCTCTCTTCTTCCCACGACCGCTTTTGTTTGGCAGGTAACGGAAAAGGCGGGGAATCCATATACGGTGGCTATTTTAAAGGTACGGCCACGTCTCTCTTGCTTTGTGATTCCTTTCATACATTCGATGAGGGATAGACTTTTTCTCAAAGTCAATGGATAGGTCACTTGCATGATTCTAATGTTGCATGAACAATCCATATGCATGAGTGGGGGCGAAGTACTTTCCTACGCTGCTTAACTTTTAAGAAAGTGCAATCTAATTGTATTGGTTAATACCGTGTCTTTCTCAGCATGGAGGCTAGGCAGCTTTATTCATGAAAACTCCTATCTTCCTGCCTAAAACTGTCAACATATTCTTTTATTTATAGAGAATGTGGTCTTTTGCAAAATGAAAAGGTAAGAAACAAAAGCTCAGTAACACAATGAATTCACTCTTCCCCCTCCCTCCCCCCTCCCCTTTACACCCTCCCCAGTAAGCTGATTATTTTGCAGTCAGTTTGGTAGCAGGAAATTCTGTTCTGCTCTCTAGAAATGGGAGGATTTTAGAATTCCTAGCAAATTTGTCCATCGATTTTTGTCAGAACAAATGTTTTGTCATTTTTATTCGTTTCTCTCCCCGAGGTTTGTACGTTCCCTCCTTTGGTAGTCACCACAACTATAGACCAGGTTTTATAATTCTCACCATTTCTGTAGCAGACGGCAGGCAGATCTATAAAGGCACCCGTCTCGCACCTGCCCGACGTCGAAATTCTCATATCCCAAACCAGTGCCGTTTTAACACCGGTGTTTGCTTCCTTTAAATGCTAAACGTTAATACAAACGTTAGTTACTCTCTGTATTATTCCTGTCTGTGGGACATGCATGCCATTTAGATGTTTCACCTGGGTGACTGACATGATAGCAAGGTGCAGCAATGCTGTGCTTCTGCACCAGGGGTGCTCAACGCTTGTCTTCAAGCCTCTTTCCCTCAACAGGTCAGGTTTTCAGGATATCCCAACTTCACAATAGGTGCCGTGTCCCGGCTTCAGCACACGTGGCTGCATCAGTCCCTTTAGCACTGGTGGTTCAGTCAAAAACTGTGCTGAAGCTGGGATAGCGTGAAAACCTGACCTGTTAGGGGGGAGCGGGCTTGAGGACTGGAATTGAGCACACCTGTTCTACACTACTGTGGCCAAATGGCAACTTTTCTTTTCCACTGAAGGTTTTCTTGTGTTTTTTTCCTGTTTTTAAACAGTGTTCTCAAATAGGTAAGTGTAACCAGTCTGGGTCATTAGACTTCTTTCCATCCTAGTTTCAGCATATAGTTTAATTCCTACAAATCTCTCATATCACATATTGTCCCTTAAAAGTTATCTGAAGATGGCTTTTGCTTTGCAGCTGTTAGTCTGCACAATGCAGGCCCTTCTGCTGCAGAGAACTGGTTTCTTAGCTCTGAAATCTTGAACCGATTTTGCCTCCAACACCAAGAGTTGCTGTCGCAGCCGGCAATAAGTTGGGTAAAGGGCTCCACAGCTTAGAGGCGATTTGCTGCGACAATCGTGAACCGTCGAAATCTGTCGTCCGCTCTTCACCATCAAGTTCTCTCAATGTACAGGTGGCAAGTGTGGAGTTAGGTCTTCTTTCATAATGGGTTGATTGAAGCATCACGTAACTCAGTCCATGCAAACACATCTCACTCAACGTGGGTCTCTGGTAAATGCTTTATAATAGTGTTTATATATAGGTTGAAAATAGTTAGATGATATATTCAGTCTTGATGAAGTTTGCTACGGCAGCAAGCATGCAGGTTAGAGATGGGTTGGCCGACTCCTCAAAGGCAAAGGTGGTCCTCAAGGGCCACAATGGGTGAGGTTTTAAGGATATTCCTGCTTCAGCACAGGTGGCTCAATAAGTGGTTCGTTGACAGAGCCTCCTGTGCTGCAGCATTGATATCCTTAAAATCTGGTCTGTTGGTGGTCCTTGAGGACTGGAGTTAGCCAATCTTGGGCAAGATGAGGTGGTTGGCTGCTACTGTTAAAGTGATATCTTGAGAGAGAGATTCTATATAGATAGATATACATATATATTAGTTTATTTTTCCATGGGATTTTGGAGGATTGGCATTTTTACCTACAATTAATGTTCCATTTGTGTCATACACAGAGAGCATGGTGGTGTAGAGTGAATCTCAAAATGTATAGCAATACAAGTGCTCTTCTTCGTTGACAAAGTTAATCTTTTTCTACCTCCACCTATAATCGGAGCTTTAGAGAGCGAGAAAGTATTTGGAAGTCTGCAGTTGTAATCATTGGAGAAGTCGGGTGTTTTAGGGGTAGTTTTATGCTGAAGCTTTGTAAGGGCTCAAAGTATATAGGACGTATGCGCTAGATGCCTTAGAAAGTATGTAAGGGGATTGCTGAGCATGGTCTTTTTAGTTTTGCTATAGATTGACAGGGCGCTGACATTATGACTTGGCTGTTCTTGGTAGAATGATTCCTTGGGGGGGTCATCAATGCATTGTTCTGCAGATGAATCCTATATTTATCCATACACTTCCTGCCACTCTACTGCAGACCTCTCTGTCTGTGCTTCCATAAATATTTAGCAACTGGGTTGTATGTGTATTATTTACCATTGATTACCGTTTTCCCCCTTGGTTTCTCTTTGGACCGACTAAACCGTTCGTTCTTTTTTTGTTTTTTGTTTTTATTTTATTTTTCCCCTCACAGATGAAAACTTTGTCCTCAAACATGACCATGCGTTCCTTCTGTCTATGGCAAACCGTGGGAAGCATACCAATGGCTCCCAGTTCTTCATGTAAGTTCTGTTTTTTTGTTTATTTTTTTTAAATTCATCTAATTGATCATTCAGACCTTAAGTGATTTAACTCTGGCTAGTTACTGTATATAGTACACCCGAGATTACCATTCTCACTAATGAGTTTACATTGTTCCCTGGAAGAACGTCTTGGTTGTAACTATTGGTTATTGCTGACTATTTTGTCTGGTAAATTAGATAAGCCTAATATTAGAGAGAGGGAGATGCAGGCTATACTAAGTGTATGTAACAATTTGATTCATACTTGTAAAGGCTTTGACCATAAGGTGTGTGTGTGTGTGTGTGTGTGTGTGTGTGTGTGTGTGTGTGTGTGTTTGTTTGTGTGTGTTGTTGTGTGTGTGTGTGTGTGTGTGTGTGTGTGTGTGTGTGTGTGTGTGTCAGGGTTGCAGACCTGTCTAAGACATGCAAATGAATATACAGGAATATTTACAGTTGCTTTATGTATATGTATGTATATTAATTCATTTCTGCTGTAAAGAATTGGAAGCTTACCGTCTAGCACGGGGATACAGAACTGTTGTAAAATTGCCACTGTTCATGGTGTTATGGTCTTAAAGCTGCAGTTCCACTAACACAACGTCGAGTAGATTCTGTATCGTTGCCTTTATACACTTTACTCAGCAGTATCCTTACCCCTAAACTTACCACTGGCAGGTGCACATTGCAGCTTTTGGATCAACCTTGCTATCCTTGTCCGTCCCAGCTTTAATTGAGTCATTCAGATATTTAAGGGCATTCATCTGCCTCCAATTACCTGACCACCCCAGACTATCCCAAATGGTGACCTCTAACGTTCAGAGCCCTGGGGATTCTCTGTTGGTTTATGCAATGAGACCAGCCTGGTTGGAGGATAGAAATCGGGGTATATGTGGGTATATGTCTATTTGAATTGAACTGGCAAAAACAATGTACATATAATACAGTAAGTCCATCAGACATAAGCACATAAAAGGAACCACCCCCCCCCCCCCCCCAGAGAGCTTGCAATCTAATGGATTGTTGGGAGACTTGGAGTCCTTAGGGGAGGGCTGATATCTGTAAGTGCCTCTGGCAATGTATTAAACTTTCATGCGGTCTCTGTGTATTTTTCACTTAGTTGGGTTTATTCTAGGCCTGTAACGCTTTGGGAAAGTGAGAATGTAAAGTGCAGTTTAGTACTTTCAGTGTAATAGGGAGAGACTCCGTGAGTAAAGACACTGACTGGCACTGAAAGTGAAGCAGGGGAGCCTGGTTCAATTCCCGGTGTCGGCTCCTTGTGACCTTGGGCAAGTCACTTTATCTCCCTGTGCCTCAGGCACCAAAAGCATAGATTGTAAACTCCACGGGGCAGGGACCTGTGCCTGAAAAATGTCTCTGTAAAGCGCTACGTAAAACTAGCAGCGCTATACAAGTACATGCTATTATTACTATTATATCCTGAACATAAACTATTTATGCAACCCCATCTTATTGGGATATTTAATTTGTACATGTACAGAGAGGCAAGTATTAAGTAGTTAGTGGTATGTTAATACCGATCGCCTTGACTGTCCGATCCATCACCATGCTACCGGCAAGACTAAATCCAGAGACCTGACCCCTGCCCACCAACCAAGCAATGTATCTAACCCATATAACCTGACCATAATGTTCCCACCACAGACATTAACAATTACTCTATGCCCATCACATGAAATGTTCCATATCTAACCCCACCATTGTTTTACCAACTAAAGGGCAGTATATAAATGTTATAAATAAATACTGGCGCGTATTTTCAAAACCACAGCTCCCATTAATACCAAGTGACCTGGGATAGATTCAGGTCTGGGAGATTGTAGTCTGGGCCGTGCTGCCCAGCACGCCCCCTGCCCCTGCCCCAAAGACGTTGAGACCGGTCAATTGGATCATCCTCCTTACATGGTCACTGTTTAAAGCCAGTCACTATAATCCTCACATGACTTAATCAGATTCCTCATTAGTGCATCTTGTTTCGTTATTAATTGGTGTATTGTATTGACCTTACAAGATGTGTATCATGATCTAATTTTTTGTATATATATTTTTTTCCCATACATATTTCTTCGTTTACTGCTGGTTTATTATACAGAACGACAAAGCCCGCTCCACATCTTGATGGGTAAGGCCTGTGTGTTGCTTGTTTTCTCTCTGGTTGTTTTCAAACCTATTTGAAGACGTTTCTGTTTTAAAGAGATTAAAGGAGCAGTCCTTGTCCATGCCAACTTCTCCAGAGCATGCTGCATTTAGCACTTTGCATAACTGATGTATACATGGCAATACATTGTATGCATGTGTACAGTGTATATCTGAGCAGTGCTGGATAGAGTATCTGTACAGTGAATAGACTCATTTATATCTTTGCATATGAAAAATCTCAATCGAACCGCAAAAATGGAGCAAATAGTATTGTGTTAAGTAGCATTGAGCGTATGGTCTAGAACATTTGGTCGCCGCCATTCACCACGATTCACCCCACTGCCACCCACTTCGCCACTACGGTAACGTGCCTTACCCTAACCACTAACACCCCTTAAATTAACCCCCTACACTAACCACCATAGATGCGGTGGGGATTCCATTGGCGAATCGGCTACGGCGGCGGGGTGTGTCGCGGCGAAGCGGTAGCGGCCACTTGGTCTTGGCGAAACAGCCGTGAACGAATATCCCATTCCCTTGAGCATATGGGGTTAGCTACATTTTTAAAGTGAACAGGTATTTGACTCTGGGTTTTTTTTTGTCTCCCCCCAGCGTTCATGTGGTCTTTGGGCTCGTTATTTCCGGGTTTGAGGTGATCGAGCAGATAGAGAATCTGAAGACGGATGCTGCCAGCAGGCCCTATGCAGATGTGAGGGTTATTGACTGTGGGCTGCTGGTAGCTAAGCCAGCAAAGGATGGTAAGTTGCATGAATTTAATGCAAGTGTAGTCCTGACTTCTCCAAACATTTTACGGGTCCTACAAGACACAGATGGGGCAGATCACACGGGGCGGTGCATTTTGTAAGTGCTTTAGCTGCACTAGTTAATTGCTGACCTCTCTGGTAGTGAAGGGGTTAGCCCCAAGCAGCAAAACAATCCACCCAAGCACCATGCAATGATGAAACTTCTAGAAGTTTTGCAGGTTAATAGGCTATTATTTTGTCTTGATCAGTGTGGCACGGTGGCATCAATGCTTGAGACCTTTTACTACAGAATAAGGCATGCATTGTTGCATACCTTTATTTATATAGCACCCTCCATGTACTCAGCGCTTTATAAAAGAGACAATACAGTACAGGGAATTCTAGTACAGTAAGTGCAACAAAGTCAGACAATAGTAAAGAAAGTCCCTGTCCCGGGGAGCTTACAATCTAAGTGAATTGTTGGAAGACTTAGACAGCGGGTGAAGGAATTTATTTATAACAACATTTATATAGTGCCCCCTTATCCAGAGGACTGTACATTATTTGGTAAAAAAAAAAGTGTGGTTACATGTAGATTAGATTATTGAGTAATTAAAATGTCTTTGTGGTGCGCAGGGAGGGTGGACATTACGGTCGGGTTATGTGCCTTGAGAGCTTGCTTCATTGTTGGGCATGGGTTGGGGTCAGGTCTCTGGATTTAGTCTGGTCGGTGGTATAGGGAGGTGGGTGACTTTGGAGTGTTTGGGAGAGAATTTAGGAAGAGGTGAGGGTAGGGGAGATCATGGGCCTTGGAAAGGGAGGTGATGGGATAGTAGGTTAACTGGGGATCATGGAATGTGATGGAGAAGAGTTTTGAGTCTGCTTCTGAAGATCAGGATGGGTAATTTGGATGTGGTGGGGTATCGTGTTCCAGTGTAGGAGGGGGGCAAGTAAGGCAAATGATCAGAATCGGGAGGAGGCATGGGGCTGGGGGGGAGTGAGGGTTGTGGTAGTCGGGGATCGAAGTGGACGGGAAGGGGTGTAGTGAGGTGAGTGCTGAAAGGTAAGGGGGAGCAAGACCATGGAGAGAGTTGTAGACCAGGGAGAAGAATTTGAAAAGGAAACGTTGGATGGGTAGCCAGTGGAGTTGGGAGAGGAGATTGGTGGTGTGGGCAGAGCAGGGGAGAGTGTGAAGTGTACGGGCTGCTGCGTTTTGAATTTGTTGGAGGAGCAGAGGGGGAGACTGAGGAGCAGGGCATTACAGTAGTCGAGACAGGTGAAGATGAGGGAGTGGATGAGAAGTTTGGCCGAGAAGAGAGACGTGACTAAATTAATTTTTCTTATGTTATATAAGTGGTAGTGATGGAGATGTGTGGGCGAGGAGATGGGGAGGGTCGAAGGTAACTCCAAGGTTGCGAGCGGAGGGGACATGGTGGTGATTGGGGAGGCTGTAAGGGAGGGGCAAGTAGGAAGGTAGAGGACTTCAGCCGTAGCTGGGTTAATTTGTAGGAAGTATGGGAACACCCATGTGGAAATGGCAGAAAGGCAGGCAGAGATATGGGTGGAAAGTTCGGGTGAGAATAGTGGGAAGGGGAAGTAGATTTGATGACATCTGCAAAAAAAATGGATGTTTAAATCCATGAGAGCAGATAAGGGCAGTGTAGAGGGAAAGGAGGAGAGGACCAAGGATGGAGCCTTGGGGCACGCCCACTTGGAGGCTGGTGGGCGGAGAGGGTGAATTGTTGAAGGTGACGGAGCGGGAGTAGTGGGAGAGAGAGGATGAGGGCGGTGTCAGTGATGCCATCGTTGTCGAGGGTGGAGATGAGTGAGGTGATCGGTGTCAAAGGCTGGAGAGAGTTCAAGTGTAAATCCTGGCTGAGAGGGAAGTGTAGCACGGTTACCCAGCCGTTGATTAAGATTATAACTTAAAGTTGTGTTTAGATTCTCAGAACATTAAAGAAGGCAAATTCTCACAAGTGCAGAATAGCTGAAGTGCTGAACCCAGTCTTTTCTTGTTCGCCTCCAATTCAACTCTAATATATCTCTTCAGACACTTAACATGTAGCGCAGCCAAATACATTCATTGTGTTTACCAACTCCTTCAGTCAGAATGGGGTTAAATCAGTGGCGGGGTTGAACTTTTTTTAATAACCGGTTCTTACCTGGATGGCGTCTACCAGCATCTTTTTCCTGCATATCTTCTCCAAATGGCTGCGCGGCGTCACATGGCGCCGTGGTGGCGTAGCGTCTCATTGCCATAGCAACGGACGTCACATGATGCTGTTACATCACGTGGCGTTCCCGTTGGCATGCAACGCGGCATCATTTGACGCTGCGCGGCCATACTGAGAAGATTCGCCGGGAAAAGATGCTGGTAGACGCCACCCAGGTAAGAGAATTAAGCACAGGTTCGGCGAACGTGTGAAATTTTAGTAACAGGTTCGCGTGAACCAGCTGGATCCCACCACTGGGTTAAATGGATCCAGTTGGCTTAGGTCTATTGTCCTTGCAAAGACTTTAAACATTCACGTCATTGGAATGACCTAGTCCAGAATATTGATAAGTGTCTGCAGTGCAAACTTTGTATGTTGTTCGCTAAACCAGTGGCGCTCAATTCCAGTCCTCAAGACCCCCCCCAACAGGTCAGGTTTTCACGATATCCCTGCTTCAGCACAGGTGGCCCAATCACTGGCTCACTCAAAGAGAACTGTGCAAAACTGTGACAGACTTGGCAAATAAGTGGAGAAAATATGGAGACCATTTTGCCTTTTATGAATTTGTACGGTGTTATTAACTTTTACGAATGCTCAGTTTCTACGTTTTAAAACTGCAGTTTATTTTTGTTGGCTATGTTAAAAAATTTTTTTACAAAATCTACCTCCACTAACATAAGCTAAAATCACTTCAAAACATTTATTCCTCCTCCCATATCGCTTAATAATTTCCTTTTTGCACCTAAGGATGCATTTTTAAGACCTCCACTTTCATTTTAAATACTACAAAAACTGTACATTGGGGGAGCATTTATTCTGACTACCAGCTAAAGATTCTTCTAAACCTTTGATTGGCGTCAAATGACGCCGCGTTGCGATGGCAATTGACACCACATGACCCGCGCCGTCATTTGACATTGCGTTGCCATAGCGACGCGTCACCCCAGCCATCTGAATCACGGTAAGTAGCGTTGCAGAGGCCTAACGGGATCCCCCGGCATTTAAATTAAATGCCGAAGAGCGCGAGGCCTCTGTAACCGCCGCACCCCCCCCTGAAAAATCCCGTGCCCCACAGTTTGTGCACCCCTGCTCTAGACCACTTTAGCCCTGAAAATGAGTCTCGCACACACGCTCGGATTCGCTGTGGCACGATACGTGTGATCACGCGTTAACGGCCATTGAGTTTAATGTATCGCACCTAAGTGAATCTCTTGCCTCCACCCCCACTCCCCCCAGCACCAGTTTGGGCCTTAAAAACGATTTTGAGCAGCACAGTAAATGTCAGGGTATATGCAATTTGTACTGCGTCTCTCAGCGGGCTCTCAGGGATCATACAGTGGCTTTCGGGATTGCGTTTTCAAATTGTAAAACCCTATTTGGGATAGTCAGGTGGCCATGCACTAAAGAGCTGAAGCTGTTGGCTCACAGTATTGCTCATTGACTGGCCAATGTTTCACATGCTTAATTATTTATTTGTATTCATGTACAATGAAGAATAACACAATTATGTAAAATCACAAAGGTGTGACTGTGCCGATAGCAAAAGGTTTATATTGGATGACAAACTTTGAGGATTTCATATGTGTGGCTGTAATTAATCAAGAAGAGAGGGTTAATGATTCTTTTGTAACATAGTGGTCTTTGCCCTTTTGTTGAATAAACATTCAATTTTGTTTCCCATCTGTCTAAGTTTCAGAGAAAATTAAGAGAGTTGCGTCTCACTCAGAAGTGGCAGGTTCCAGTTCCAAATCCTCTTCCCCCTCTTCTTCTTCGTCATCTTCAGAATCCTCCTCGGAGAGTGAGATTGAAATTGAGAGAAACCGGAGGAAGAAGCGCAAGCGAGGCACCACCAAACCCAAGCCATCGAAGAGGAGGAAGAAGGAGCAAAGCAGGAGACATGAGACCACAGAGAAAAGGCCTCCGAGTCAACCGAGGTGTGTAGTAAATGTCACAATGACTTGTTTAGCAGAGAAGATTGAGATGTTCCATGGGGCTCTGAGTAGTCTGTGTCTTTACTGCATCACTGTTTCCTGTACCCGCGTTTCACATCCAGTTCTTTTCCTCACTATTCTCAGTCATCAGCTGATTAAGTGGATCGCGTACCCTGCGAAACGCGTAGGGTGAATTATAGCAGAAGTTAGAGAGCTAGTGGGAAGTGAGCTGCTGAAGTAGAGAATTCCTTTGTTCCTTTTTTTAAAAAAAATATTTTAATCCATTTGTCTAACAACGTGCTTAGGGGCGTTTCCGGTGCCTTGTTTTGTCTAAACAAGTATAATAAATAGACCGCCCTCAATAAATGCAATATTGGAATATGTTGAAGTGAATGGTGGTGCAGCGGGAACAGGGAGGGACACTAAAACCTCCACAGTATCGGTGAAAATGGTGAAGTTCCCAGCACTCTATAAGCCTTCAATGAAATGATCTTGGAATAAGCCAAATACAATTTTAATAGGATCACATGTGTAAACATAAGCACACTGAAAATAGTGATAGTGTAATCTGTCACATCAGTAACAGAAAGCGGATGCAACATGAGGAGAGGGAGGAAACAGGGTAAGGGAAGGGATAGGAGGGGAGAAATAGGGGAATAAGGGCGGCAACGTTTCCAGGGGTGAGCCCCTTATTCAGGCCCGTTCCCAGAGATCCAACCGATCCGTGGTACTTCCCTTAACCCTGGGCTAAAACAACCTCCTTAATGACAGTGAAACATATGTGTTCCCTGCACCGCAGGATCGACACAAGGAGACGCCAGTCAGCGTGTCGGCGACATGGCGAGCTGAGCGAGTGCAGCAGCTGGCAGGACGCCATTTCGGGAGACTCTTGGGAAACCACTTTGCCCAACGTAATGTTGTGTTTTTCATTTAGAAATGTTGCTTCTGGCTCCTACTCATCACCGCAGCGTTTCCTATAACTTGTTCCGGGACTTTCTTGCTATATTGAGTGCGCTGGTATCTCTTGCTGAATGACAAGCAGCACTGTGTCTGCTTTGTACCGGTGACACGCTGACTTACTGTGGACTCCTCGTGTTGATCCTGCGGTGCAGGGAACACGTATGTTTCACGGTCATTAAGGAGGTTGTTTTATCCCAGGGTTTAAGGGAAGTACCACTGATCGTTTGGATGTCTGGGAACGGGCCTGAAGAAGGGGCTCACCCCCTTAGTTCCCTATTTCTCTCCCCTCTCCATTTCCTGGTCTTCCTTTCTCTCCCCCCCTCCTTCCCTTACCCTCTTTCCTCCCTCCTCTTGCATTCCTTGTTTCTGTTACTGATGTGACAGGTATTTATCACTATTTTCAGCGTGCTCATGTTTGATTTGGTTTCTTCCAAAATCATTTCATTGAAGTCTTATTGAGTTTTCTGTTTTGTCTGAAGATTTGAGGAATCCATAGACCCATGGCAGCCAAGATTGGACTTCACATGACACGTTTTATACACGCATTCATTTTATAGACGTGTTCTAGTTAATATTTCTTTACACATAACGATGGCGGAGGAGTCGCCTCCCTTGAGTCCGGTCTCTGGAGATATGCCGGGGCCTAGATACAGAAAAGGAAGCAGCAACTTGCGTTGTCTTTTTAATATTGCGAGAAATGTCATGTGGGATCAGCATTTTGGTCCCACACCCATATCTTTTTCAAGGTACAGAACAGTGAAAAAAACCACCTTAATATACAAGGTATGTGGGGAGGAGGAAGGGGTGAGGAGGGGTTAATGTGTATGATTGAGGGATCGGTGTGTGCTGTGAGAATGGGGGTACATATGGAGTGTGAGTAAAATAATGTGGGTGGGTGGGTGTGTGTGTGCTTATGGTCGAGGAGGGACGGATTGAGGTCTAAAGTGTTTCCCTGAGAGTTTCAAAATCCTTCACGGTTGCCCCCAACTCAAAAAAAAGTGTAGCCCACTCGTCTAGTTTGTCGAATGACTGATTACTTAAAAAAAAAGGAATATGTCCAAAGTATGAGGCACGGGGGTACAAATACAAAAAGTAGCCTGTATGGGGCTAAATAAATATATACAGGCAGGGAGCGCACCGTACAGACATGACTGTCAGTATAACAAGCAAATATGAATACATTGAATATCGTACGTGAAACTGTATCAATTTGGAGAATCCGACACGCTTCACACCTTGGGAGATGAGGATACAAAGATGTCGTCTCTTCGCCCCATCTCCCACTTTTCTGTATCTTGAGTAAGGAACCGAAACGTTCATCCCACGTAATACATATTTCTCTATGTTGAAAAGGTTCACGTGAGCTGCCGCTTCCCCTTTTTCTAAACCATTCCTACAATATATATTTATATATCTTTTCACTAAATTCACTATCGCTTTATTCATTTATGATCCGTTAAGTGCTTGGCCTTTATTTCATAAAAATAATCTACATTGACTTGGAAAGGATTGCTGCTTTATTCATTTTTTTGATGCAATATTATTTGAGAAAGTGTGATTGGAACAGGAGTGGCCTCCAGTCCTCGAGCCATCAACAGGTCAGGTTTTCAGGGTATCACTGCTTCAGCACAGGTGGTGCAGTGTGGAGTTGGCCACTCCTGGATTAGACATGGGGTGCGCGAGATTTTTCTACGGGGCGTAGAGTTTGCAGAGGCCCCACTCTTCCCCACGGCATTTAAACGCCAAGGGATCGCGTGAGGCCTCTGCAACCTCAACTTACCAAGATTCAGACGGCTGTGTTGACGCGTCACCATGGCAACGCCACGGGGTGACGTCATATGACCCAGCGGCGCCATTTGACGCCTGGAACAGAGGTAAGGGGGCGCGAGCACATGGGGGCAGCAGGCAGGGGGGGGGCAGCTACAAAAGTTTGCGCACCCCTGGATTAGACTATTGGTAGCAGCACTGGCTTTAAAAAAGAAAAGCCTGATGCAAGAGACAGACAGACCGTTCTTGAGACATTGAGCAATTAGCTTAATCTACTTTTACTGGCTGCACCATATTGTGTCCTTCAAAATAAGGGCGTTCTGGCGCTTGCAAAGCTACATACCGCGCTGCTTGCCATGTCAATTGCTCTCTATAATGAACTGTGAATGTTCTCTCAGCACTCACACCGTCAAGAACAATCTCATCGAGGAAAAGGACTCGAGTGCAGTGAGAAAAAAGCCTGTTGTGCGCCCTGAAGAAATCCCACCTGTACCTGAAAATAGGTTTCTACTGAGAAGAGATGCACCCGCCCTAAAGCCAGAGCCCGAAACGTAAGCCGCAGAGCCCCTCGTACTTTCCAGCTGGTGGACTGCAATGTAATGTCACATTTCAGAAACTTTCCCATTCCTGCCTGAAAATGCACATGCTGCACTGAATATTTATACTTGGGATCTTTAAACTATTCAAAACCTCCAGCACTGTGTGCAGTGTACTGTTCAGACTGGCTTTATATTGGGACGGGGGGTGGAGTACACATTTTATAATATGTAGAATTTGTGATGCGGAATGGTTGACCTTTCACGCACATTTTTCTTGTCACTTTAACAGCCAGGTCCCACGTTTGACCGATAGTGAATGCACTGCAGCGGTATAATTGTGGTTTAATTGTAGGTGACATAAACCAATTAACGGGGAGCATATAGGGAAAAAAGGCAGTGATACAAACAATATAAGTGCAGACGTATTTTCGTGTGGAAAAAATGCTGCTGCAGGTTCGGCTCTATACACAGCATACTCACAAGATGCTGGATGTAAAGAGCAGGGGTTTTAAATGTAGCTGAAGACTATGAAGGTGTATGGTAGTCAGGAATCCCATCAATTGACTTAGAGGAGATGATCCAGTATATGAGGGAAAAGGGAAACTAACATAGCACAGATCAATCGTATAAAAAAGTTTTATGTAAAAAATATATAGAAAACGCACTTACAATAGTGCCATTAAAGCAGGGCATTTAACACATAAATGTGTAAGCAGGATCAATACAACGCAGTATCTCTCACCACCTTCTCTTCGTTAGATGTCTCTTGTAATCGACCGGGACTCAGCGTGGGCCAATTAACCTCACCAGTTCTTAAATCACTTTGCTCCTAGGTGAATAATAGTGGAATAGCGAGAGCCCCAGAAATCTTGCTGTAAGAAGCGGCCTTGTCCTATCATTCGAGGAGTCCTTATACTGATTTCTTAACCGCTATTGCAAGTAGATTTTCACAGGCAAAGCACCTATGATAGCAGCTGAGACTAATAGAAAGGTGCAGTCACATAGGAAGTCTTCAGTAGAAGTACAACTTTGCAAGGGATCTCTGTCCCAGATCACAGCATTTAAACGCGTGATTTTCCTCATCCTTTCTCTCTCCCCCCCACCTCCCCCGTTGCTTTCTTTCCTTGTAAAGATGAGTTCTTGTTTTGCATAACATTACTTAAATGTACATATTTCTTGCATACTATACATGTATATTCATGTAAGTAATTGTACACCATGGCACATACGTATAACATACAATTACAAAAAGAAATGCTTGTTTCCAAGTAATATTTTTCTTGCTTTTTTTATTTTATGTAAATTGTTGTTGCACGTTGATCATATACACGTTTATCACAATTGTGCATCTTGACCGTTTCAGGAAACCAGTGTCCGTCCAAGCAGAGCAAAATGACCAGCAGCAACCCTCGCTCTCAAAATCTGGCCGCAAGATTAGGGGCAGAGGCACCATAGTACGTATCATTTGTGTTCTGTCTAATTACTGTTTTTAGATCTGTTCTGGTATGTTTTTATGTTGCTTTTCATTGTGTTGCTTTATTAGCGCGTAGGTAGGAGAGATGCAGGGTCCCACGATCTGTTACACACAGCACGTTATGTCAGAACTAACCCTTTCATTGCTGGGGAGACGTGCAGGCCCATCTTACAGTCTAGGTGAGTGGAGGCCATCGCCAGTTCTCAAGGGCCGCCAGGATTTCAGGATATCCCTGCTTCAACACAGGTGTCTCAGTCTCTGAGCGCTGAAGCAGGGATATTCTGAGATCCTGGCCTGTTGGTGGCCCTTGAGGCCTGGAGATGCCCACCCCTGGTCTAGGTGTTTTAGTCAGGGATTCATTTGTAGGCCCGTACAAATCACATCTACTCAGAAGTACAAGTTTTTATTTTGAAAAAGTCTGTTTCCAGAAGTGGTGAAATTATCAGTGGAGTGAAGCCGAGAATGACCATCAATGCAGAGCCATTTATTCTGGTTATATAGTATATATTCTGGTTTCTAAATGACATTTGAATACGTCCATATAGCCCTATTTAATATACTGTAAAGGTTAGTGCTTTCCAAGCAAGGTGAAGATGACTTGTGCAGCACATTGTATAAGGACTGTAGTGTTTCACATTCTACTTAATCTGCTTTCAGCGGTATCACACACCACCTCGATCCAGGTCTCAGTCAGAATCGGTAGATGATGAAAGCAGCGAGACTCCCCCTTATTGGAAGGAGGAAATGCAGAGATTGAGAGCGTACAAGCCTCCCACAGGAGAGAAATGGAGCAAAGGAGACAAGTAAGAGCAATGTCTGAAACTAGGATTGCAGAAGGGATTTATGCAGACACTTAAGCTTTATAATGCACCAACCTATTCTACAGTACAATAGACTGTAACACAAAACAATACAATACAACATGAGCACACTGGCACAGTAGGTGTGGAGGAGTGTTCTGCAATGAGCCTAGTCTAAAAGGAAGGGAGAGTGGAAACATACGGTGCAGTAGGACATTGAAGTGTTTCCAGAAGATACTTTCTATGATGGTGACAACTGGGATGCTCTTACTATAGTATAATCAAAACGTTGCACCGCCTCCAAGGCAAACTTCAAAACACGGTTTATGTTATTTTGTTTAAGAAGAAATATTTTTACTTCGACATACAGTACCACTTCTATAAGTTCACCTTGGTACTACATGGGACTGCTACTTCATGTAATCATTTGTAAACTACGTATGTTTGGAGTTGATAGAAACCATTACAAGTGGGAATTGGAGTTCAGCAAATATAATATCCAGCTGATGTCCCATTGTCTCAAAAAAAAAAAAACCGCTGTTTAAACAGTTTCAAAATATTGGGAATACTGTACCTTACAAGTACACTAGTATAAACTTGAAACGAGAGGTATCTCTCAATGTATTACTTCCTGGTAAAACATTTTTTATAAATAAATAAAGCTGCTTAAAATTCAAGTTATGGTACTTAATATATATTGCCATCCTTCTCTTCATGAATGACGACGTGTAAACTGATTTTATTTTATTTCACAGAGCGAGTGAGTGAACAAATGCATTTTGAAGGGAAAAGACTAATCAATTAATTCAAATCTTCTTCTTTCTGCAGGCTAACCGATAGTTTTTCAAGTCGTTGGGATGATCGGAGCCTGTCTCGGAGATCCAGGTCCTGGTCACACGATGGTAATCGCTCTGATGCTAGTAGAGAGAGAGGTTCCCGTTCTAAAAATCGCAAGAAAGAAAAGAAGTTGAAACACAAAAAGAAATCAAAAAAGCTGAAGCATTCAAAGAAGCATAAGCCACCTAAAAAAGATCCGTTGCCCCTTCCTGAAGAGGAGTCGCCTCGCTCTTCAAGCAGGAGAAAAAAATCTTCACATGGACAAATTAAGAGATCTTCATCGGTGTTATCTAGATGCTCTTCTAAAAAGAACTTGATTCGTTCAGCCAAAGAACAATACTCTTCAGTTCATTCCAGCAAAGAATCTCGCTCTTATTCCAGGTCTGGATCAAGCTCCTATTCAAGAGGTAGTTTGAGATCCAGAACGGCCTCTAAATCCTCTTCACACTCTAGGAGCGGCTCTAGAAGTAGATCACAAACTAAGTCTAGGTCAAGGAATAGGACCAAGTCTAGATCCAGATCAAATTCACAATCTCACTCTTCGAAGTCCAAGCAGGGGAAAACAGTGTCACGGTCACCCAAAACCATAGAGCTGCCTTCAGTGGAAATTAAACCAGTTGTTAAAACAGAGCCAGGAAAACCAGTAGTGCATAGTGATAAACTTGTGTTGCCCTCCGTAGCCCCTGATAAAATTCCTGTGATGCCCCTAAGTGACAGTCCACCACCTTCCAGATGGAAACCTGGACAAAAACCATGGAAACCATCTTATGAACGTATACCGGATGTTAAGGTCAAAGCCTCAGTCCTACCTACACAAAGTAGGTATTCTGTTAGAGATGTCAAAGTTGGTTCATATAAAAAACGGCGGTCAAGCTCAGATAGTGAAGATAGTTATTCAGGCAGTTCAGCCTATCGGCGGAAATCAAAACTTCGGTCTTCAAGGAGCAGATCTTACAGCCGGTCATACACTAGATCAAGGAGTCGTAGTAGCTCACGGTCCAGGTCTGGGCACAGGTCTCATTCCCATACTTCCCATTCTTCATCGTATGAAAGGTCATCATCGTATGACTCTAGTGACGACAAATGTCCAAGTAGCAGATCCTTGTTGAAGTCAAAAAGAAAAACTTCTAAGAGCCCCAACCACAGTCAAAAGATAAAAGTAAAAGAATCTATTTCTCGAAAAAGTAGGAGCCAGTCTAATTCGTGTTCAAGTTCAGACAGTGAGCCAGAGGATTCTAAGAAGAGTGTGTTGAAAACAACCACGGAGAAGAAAGAACTGGAAAATCATGATGTTATCAAACCGATTCAGGAGACAGATGTGCACATCACAAATTCTAACATGGATCAGCAGAAATCACGACCTGAACAAGACGGTGATACTGATTCTGTGAACGCATTAGCCACAGATAAAGAGCAGTTGGTCGATGAACAAATAGTCAAAAGTGATGAGATGGAAGAAAACCAAATGGCAATTATCCAATTGGAAACGGTTTCTGAACAAAATGAAAACGTGCATGGTGTAGAAGACGCCAGAAATTCCTCAGGGAAAGAGGAAGGTGAAGCTAGTTCAGAATCGGACACCGAGACCACCTGCCAGTCAAAAACAAAGTCCTCAGAAGTTTTGTCTCCACTTCCTTCTGCAAATATTCCTGAGAAGCTGACGAAGACCCCGCCTTCTGCGAGCTCGAGTCTAGAGAATAGTAAAAGCAAATCCAAGAAACGTAAACACCGCTCCAGCAAAAAGAGTCTGAAGAAAAACCATTTGAAAAAAGGAAAAGAAAAGTCTAAGAAGAGAAAAGACAAAAAGCGCAAAATTCAGAAACGAAAGCAAACGTTTCACTGGCAGCCTCCCCTAGAGTTTGGTGAAGAGGAGGAGGATGAAACAGTGACTGGAAAACCTGATGTTAAGCATAAAGTAAATGAAAGAAAAGACTTGGTTCATGACGACAACAAATCGGAGGGAACTAGTCGGTCACATAAGAACACTACAAACGCCGAATCGCCGAAGGTTAATATTAAACCTTGCGTGGAACAAGGAAAAAGTGTAAATCCATTGGCAATTTTACATACAACAGAGGAAAGGGAGTATGTAGCCTGTACGAATAAGAGTCAGATGACAACTGCACATGTTACTCAAATTGTTGATGCCAACGTGAAAATGTATACACCTGACCGATCATCAAATCACAGTAATGTGGGAAGATGCTCTCCTGGTGGCAGCAAGGCTAGTGCCTCGATTGCAAATTCTGACACAACCACCCTGCCATCAACTAGCATTGTTTCCACCAAAGAAGAAAATGTACCAGTTAAGGTAGAAAAAACAACCTTAAGTAATCAACCAGTATCCGATAAGGTAACAAGTTTAGGAAAAGTCAAGGTTGAGAATACTGAATCTATAGTTGTTGACCATAAATGGAAACCTGTACAAGGACAAAGTCACTTGCAAGTGGTGAAACCTCCAAGCATACCCCTGAGTACACCATCGGAGCAAGAAAAGAAGCCACAAGGTCTAAGAATGGAAATAAAAAGTAAAAATAAAGTGCGGCCAGGATCACTCTTTGACGAAGTTAGGAAAACTGCCCGTTTGAACCAAAGACCAAGAAACCAAGAAAGCTCAAGTGAAGAGGGGTCTTCAAGCCAAGACGAGAAAAGTCTGTCCCGGAGTGAGACCAGGTCTCGAAGTAAATCCAGGTCGGGGTCAAGGCATAGAACAAGGTCACTTTCCTACAGCAGGTCCAGAAGCCGATCTCGTTCTTACAGCCATTCATCCAGGTAAGGAAACAAACTAAACTTTTAGGTTAAAGGTTGCATTTTAATTTTGTAGTTACTTTAGTATAAGCAGGGTGTTTCCGCAGCTTAACTACATTAATTTCAGCTCTGGGGACCCCCTGCTTCCCAAGATAACTCCGTAGGGGGGTGCCAGTATCGCCGGCATGTAGCAGCTCTGAAGGGGGTTGTTGGGGCTAACATAATGGCGGTTTTAAATGTCCCGCATCACGTGGACCAATAGGAAGCTGAGACGTCATCCCTTGCAGCTTGTAATTAACCCACGGGACAATTTAATATGGAGGAGATACTAGCACCCCCTACGGAGGTGTGTATCTCGGGAAGCAGAGGATCCCAGGAGCTGAAATGACTGTAGTTTAGCTGCGGAGACCCCCTGCTTCAATCCTATAAAGGAATAAAACAAACAGTAACCTGTAGTGCTGCTATAAAGGGAAATGCCATGATCTATCATTTTAAAAGGGCTGTGCTGACCCTTTCTAACTCCTTGAGAAAGCACCACAGTGGGTGTGAAACGCGTGGGAGAGTAGTTAGCACTGTTTGTTTCTTTTGTTTTTATGTAGTCCAATAAATTTGATTTTTACCCTCTCTTGCTGGTGAGCGCCTTACCTTTTTTCTTGGAGCGGATGTTCTTCTGATCCATATCCTGTTTGCCCATTCAGATAGTGCGGCGTTTTTGTAATCATTCCTATCTCCACATTTGTATTTTGTATTTATTTAGTTTTGCTTGATGTTCAAAAATAGAAAAATAACATGAGTTTCTCAGATCCACAGACGCCTTTGCTACGTCATACAGTGGTTAACCTTTAGCTTAGAATTACGGATAGTAACATGCAAATGAGAGCAACAGTGGGTCTATTTTAGCTTCCTGTCCATTTGAAAGTAGCTTTCCCTTTTGCCTGTTTCATTGCACGGCTCTTACAGCCAAGACTGGGACACGGGAATTCAGAATGAGGCTTTTGGACTTGCTAGTTTGAGTTTGTCACAGATTCTGCACTGTGAATCTAATGAGTACCCGTGGAAGACATTGCAGACACAGGTTTCCTATTCTGTGTGAACTGGGGAGGCTTGTTCACGTCTTTTTTAATACGCCCGAAAAAATAATTGTTTAATCGGTTACATTTCAGATCAAGAAGCCGGAGCAGACGACATTACAGCCGGTATACAACACGGAGTCGCAGCCGGTCTTGTGGCAGCTATAAAAGTCATAGGCAAGTTGTACATGAAAGTCTCTTATACACAGTGGCATTGTTAGTGCACACTTTTATTTAGTATTGTGTAAATGATCTTATGCAGCCATGATTTGCCAAAGAGACGGGGAAGTACCAGAAGATTAGCATAACACGGACTTGAAGAAAATAAAGCACATGCTTATTTCTATTCAGGAAGCAATGCTGCTATAAGGGGGGTTTGAATCCTGTGAAGGGGAAATGGTAACATCAGTAAAAGGGCCTTTTTTTTGCCTGTTATACATTCTAAGTATGATTCACAAAACACTGCAGATAGTTGAGCAAGCCTGTATAGTATATCCCCAAGTCCCATGAAAAGATTTCAACATTGTGTGTGTGTGTGTGTGTGTGTGTGTGTGTGTGTGTGTGTGTGTGTGTGTGTGTGTGTGTGTGTGTGTGTGTGTGTGTGTGTGTCTCTCACATGCAATATATGTAGTAGCCACACCTCAAAAAAAAAGTTCACAAGCCATAAAAATAAATACAGAAATGGTTCACACAACGCCAGGATGGATGAAGACTCGGCACTGCATGATGCTGATCAATAAAGAATTGTATTAAGGCAATCAAAATAACCAACGTCTTCATTCCTGTTATGGGACCTTCGTCAGTGTGATGTTGGTTATTATGGTTGACTTAATTACATTCTTTATTGATCACGATCATACAGTGCCGAGTCTTCATTGATCCTGGCATTGGGTGAAGTATTTCTGTAGATATATGTACATAGATATGTCTGTGTGATTAGATGTACACCAAGGTATACAAAATTACCAGCATGGATTTATGAAGGATAGATCATGCCAAACTAACCTTATTTGTTTCTTTGAGGAGGTAAGTAGGAATTTAGACCAGGGTAATGCAGTTGATGTGGTCTACTTAGATTTTGCAAAGGCTTTTGATACGGTTTCACACAAGAGGTTGGTGTACAAAATAAAGAAAATTGGACTCGGCAATAATATATGCACCTGGATTGAAAACTGGTTAAAGGACAGACAACAGAGGGATGTCATGAATGGAACTTTTTCAGGTTGGGCTAAAGTCGTGAGTGGAGTACCTCAGGGATCGGTACTGGGACCCCTTTTTTTAACTTGTTTATTAATGACCTTGAGGTTGGCATCGAGAGCAAAGTCTCCATCTTTGCTGATGATACTAAATTGTGTAAGGTAATAGAATCAGAGCAGGATGTAATTTCTTTTCAGAAGGACTTGGAAAGACTGGAAACGTGGGCAGGTAAATGGCAGATGAGGTTTAATACAGATAAATGTAAGGTTATGCATTTGGGATGCAAGAATAAAAAGGCGAATTACACATTAAATGGGGATAAATTGGGGGAATCCTTGATGGAGAAGGATTTAGGAGTGCTTGTAGACAGCAGGCTTAGCAATAGTGCCCAAAGTCATGCAGTAGCTGCAAAGGCAAACAAGATCTTATCTTGCATCAAACGGGTAATGAATGGATGGAAGTCAAGTAAACATAATTATGCCCCTTTACAAAGCATTAGTAAGACCACACCTTGAATATGGAGTACAATTTTGGGCACCAATCCTAAGAAAATACATTATGGAACTAGAGAGAGTGCAGAGAAGAGCCACCAAATTAATAAAGGGGATGGACATTCTAACTTATGAGGAGAGGTTATCTAAATTAGATTGATTTACATTAGAAAAGAGGCGTCTATGGGGATATGATAACTATATACAAATACCTTCGGGGACAATACAAGGAGCTTTCAAAAGAACTATTCATCCCACGGGCAGTACAAAGGACTCGGGCCATCCCTTAAGGTTGGAGGAAAGGAGATTTCACCACCAACAAAGGAAAGGGTTCTTTACAGTAAGGGCAGTTACAATGTGGAATTCATTACCCATGGAGACTGTGATGGCAGATACAATAGATTTGTTCAAAAACAGGTTGGACATATTTTTAGAATGGAAAGGTATACAGGGATATACCAAATAAGTATACATGGGAAAGATGTTGATCCAGGGATTAATCCGATTGCCAATTCTTGGAGTCAGGAAGGAATTTATTTTCCCCTTATGAGATATCATTGGATGATATGACACTCAGGTTTTTTGTTTGCCTTCCTCTGGATCAATAAGTAAGTATAGATATAGGATAAAGTATCTGTTGTCTAAATTTAGCATAGGTTGAACTTGATGGGCGTACGTCTTTTTTCAACCTCATGTAACTGTAACTACTATGTAACCAGCACAGACCACCGGTTGATCTGATGTTATATGGATAAATAAACACTTCTTTCCATGACCCGTGTGGTCGGTGCTGGTAATTTTGTATACCGTGGTGTACATCTATAACTCTTAAGTCAAGTCCGCCTGGTACGCCTCCCAGCTATTGAGTCCATTTTTGTGTATGTACACACCGCCAGTATTGTTGAGCCTTCACCTTGAGAAAGGCATTATTAGACTGCCGAAACGTTGGTCTTTATGGCATATTAAACCTCCTCATGATTAAGACCGTGTGCCTGTTTCTTCATTATACTGTATCATATTGGGACTTCAGGAGCTCCCCAGGACCAGCGCACCGGCAGCTAAGTACCCCACCTCTATTACCATTGGGACCCTCTATCTATACACACTGCCAGTATACCAGACGCCACATGAAGAAATCTCCTACCATGGCCTGAACCATTTTAAATGCACTGCAGCTGTGACTTGGTATAGTAGTGCATCTGGCATAGATACAATCGGGTCATGAAAGTGTAAATGTGGGTAAAAAGCTTACTTGCACACTAAACGGCCTCGTCCTAATCTGACTGTCCGGGTACACTCCTGTCTACAGATCTCCAAAGAGCAAAAATACTCATTTGTGTGTGGTAGAGAAGGCAGCCCTGCAGTGTGTTTCAACATAGTTGTATTCTGTTCTTACAGTAGAGCATACATAAGAAGCCGCTCCAGAAGCCCCTCCTATGGCCGTCGTAGAAGAAGCAGGTATGTTGAGCATTTATATAATGTAAATTAAAAATGCTTCCACTCCGGCCATTTTTTTTATTTGAATTTCTTTTTAATTTGCAGCATTTGGGCCTGCAATGAATTTAAGTCCCTCCTACAAAAGAAACGGAGAGGCTGTTGTGTTCATTCTAAAGTTATACAAGTTCACGGGAGCGCAACACCAGTCCTCAAGGGCCACCAGCAGGGCAGCTTTTAAGGCTATCGCTGCTTCAGCACAGGTGGTTCAGTCAACCACTGAGCCACCTGTGCTCAAGCAGAGATCCCGAAAACCTGGCCTGTTGGTGGCCCTTGAGGACTGGCGTTGAGCACCCGTGAACTTTATGCCAAGTGCTAAAAAAAAAAAAAAAACGTTTTATTTAAATGTTTCTGAATTTTTCTGAATCGGAAAACAAAAAAGGTATTTACTGTATGCATATTCTGGGACAAGCAGGTTGGATCACAGCTTTGCATGATGCATACATTAATATACAACATACCATAGCTTTGGGGTTGGAAGACTGTTAATGGACCACTCATCAGGTACATTGTTGGGCCTCTAGTGGCTGGGGATTGGAAATGCAGTAAGCTGAAATGCAGAAAGAGAATAGGTTAGGTTACAAAACAGAAGTGTAGTCATCTTCGCCCGTGAGTTTGTTTTGCTCTGTGCAATGCCCTTCATTGTCATCGCACAACGTAGTCTGTGCCAAATTACTTAAAGCCATTTTCCTACAATGGGCTGTGAAAAAAAATATACATTTTTGAGGGCTTTATTATTTTTGTAATGTGGCTCAATCTTCCTTTTGTAATGTATTCTGACAGAAGCAGATCACACACATACGACAGCACCTACAGCAGAAGCCCAAGTCGCAGCAGAAGTTGTCACAGAGCACGTAGTTACGACAGACGATCCAGGTATCGGCCACAGGTTGAAAAGATCTAGAATCCTAAAACACATTTTAGAGGAGGTGGAACTAATATTTCACGATGTGCCACTTGTAGTTAAGGAGATGGCACCCTCAGATGAGAAATAGAAATGCAATGAATTCATATTATGTCAGTTCTTTTCTCCTTCAGTGTTGGAATAAAATGCTGTTCTCTGCTTCCCGTTATTTTGGCATTCAGCTTACTTGTCCTCTGATATTAAATACACTTTACACCGCCTGTGACGGAGATCCAACTTGACTTCGAACTCTTCATTAAGCATGTGAATTTCACCCCCGATCAACTAACACCTGACATATCGTCTGATTATTGACGCATCATGCCTGTCTATCGATTGTTGTTTCAAATGTATGGCCACATGCTAAACATGCACCTTGTACTTGCTTTTTGCAGAAGTCGGAGATCCTACGCATCGTACAGCGGTAGTGATCGCAGCTACTCCCGCCGTCGAAGTGACAGTGAAAGCAGTTAACACAGAGAGAGGCCATTGTGTGTGTGTGTACTATCACACAGCTAATGCACACATGTGGGTACCATGCAGTGTACACCTGTCCATTACAGTGCTACTAAATTATCTAAACCAAGGCTACCATGAAACCTGTATGTCCCAACGTGATGGGTCATCCTGGATCTAATTAGAATGATCAGTCAAGATCTGTTTGAATGGAGTATTGTACGGATGACTCGGCAGATCTGACAGCTGCCTGGGCTTCTGTTGAATCCTACGTAGGAGCCACCTGTTGCAAAGTAACAAGAGATGACCTAAGAGTTCAATTCTATGTACTTCAAAGCGACCGTTTGTGTGGTTTTCGGCCAAAAATGCCCATTGACATCAACGTGGTTTTTCAGCCACTTAAAAGTATATAGAATAGACCCCTTGGCAAAACTGGTTGTCAGCTGTTGGTCACATGCGCTACCCCGTCACTTCCAGAAGGGCCAGTAATGTGCGGAGGGCAGTGCGAGGGGGGTGTGGTACCGGAGATGTACTGAAGAAAGCTAATTCATTAGGAATTGGAATGTGACTAGTATTTGACACTTAACAGGCAGGGCTATATTTTTTTTATTTTCCATGCCAATAAATATATCTTTTAGATACAAGTCAACTTGTTTCTATGTCATATTGCTTGCATCAACAAGTGTATATATAAATGTTGGGTCAGGGCACGTCTATAGGATTGTGATACCTTAAACCAGTTGATATAGTACAGTATTTGAAGAAAGGGGGTAAACGCCCCATAAAGAAGCATTACCCACCTGTTTTAATGTTGATCTTCACCTTGAATTAGTTTTCAGTGTGGGGGGAGGTGGAAGACATGAACTAGGCATAATTGTAAAATATTTGGTATTAATTCAGTTGTAAAGCAAAATTAAAACCACATTGGTCCTACATAGTTCCGCACAGCTACTCCTTGTGCTTTTTATGCCTGGTGTTTCCACTGGAGTATTTGATGAAGACCCATTTGTTATTCATTGATTGAAGACCTGTAACACCAATGGGTATATTGGGGGGGGATGTTAGGGAATGGTTGTTAACTTGAAGCACATCTGCAGTTGATATTTTGTGTTGCTCTATGTTTACACACCTTCACTGTTTCTTATAAATAAAACAGCAGTCTAAAGGAAGATTTGCTGCTTAGCGCAGGCTCTCTATTAGGTGGGTTAGTGAGCATTTTAGTTACTTTTTCCAAGCCATACATTTTCCCCCCTCTTCTAATAAAGGGAGGTGTCCCCCCATCCCTTCCCTCGAGAGCCTTGCAACATGTTACTGGATTTCCCCTGCATTGAAGAGGTTAATCTGTTCATGGAGGGAAAAGTTGCTATATTTTAGTTTTTACTGTGAAAAATAAGTTTAGAAATAGGTTATTTTTTAATCCTATAAAATGTGTACTCTTTATCTTTGCTTTTTGGGGGATTTTCACTACTATTAGCAATTTGGGCTTTGTGTAAGCATCTGTTTGTGTTGGTTCAGCTGCAGCTTGAAAGGTTGCTTTGGGACCGCAGACTACACAATGTTAAATTTGCCATTTTATAATCTGGTTGTGGCTGTAAGGTGAGGCATCATCTTGTGCTGTCCTCTTCATCCCTGGCTACATGTGAGAGCCCTTCACCCACACGAAGTAATAATCTTCACGTCCCTTTATGTGGTCCCTAAATGCTTCTCTTATTACAACATTGGAAAAGCTTTGCCAGGACCAAGCATAGCGTTACAAGCCATTAACACGGTTTCAAACTTTCATTACATTTCCTTTTCCTATCGAGGTTCGTTCAAAGGAGTTTTCATTAAAGCAAAAGTCATTTGTCCCAAATCCAGTCCTCCCAGGGCTACCAACAGATCAGGTTTTCAGGATATCCGTAATACCTGACCTGTTGGTGGCCCTGAATGGCTGGAGTTGGCCACTCCTGCATTCGGACTTCTATCCTCCATTCACTTTGGAAATATTGCATGACAAGTTTAGGTAAAGGTGTAGTCGTACACAAGATCATATTAAACCAATGACGGGGATATGTTTAATAGATTAAAACTCGGTGATTTTGTTGCCTCTAAAATGGGGGGGGACTAGTACACGGCCATATTACAGAAAATTACCAAAGTCCATTGGAGTCTAAACTTCAGTCATTTAATACAGGATATAAAAGGGAGATTATAATCCAGTTCTTACAGACATCACTATATTAGTTTCCAGTATAATTATAACAAATTATGTTTAGATTGAACACAAGATTGTGTTAAGAGTTGGAGCAATTGTCTCAGTAAGACGGTTGTGATCAGGAGAGTCGAGGACTTGGACAATGATGAATTCTGCTAAAACGGCATAGCAAAAGAAGTATGTTTTTCAAAAAGGGCAGTGGTTTCTTGGGGGGGTTTTGTTTGTTTTAATTGAGTATGACTTGGATGAAATAAAACATAATGAAAATGTTCTTGTTCAAGAAATGAATTTGTTTAAAACTGTAAAATGGTACTGATATACTTTTTGTATGTAACTACAAATACTGATTTATATTCCTTCTACTGTTTTTGAAATCCTCGGAAAAACTTTGTATGTATGAGAGTAAGTGACATTAAAGATATTTACTCCAACTGTTTTTGGTTTATCTTAGCCCAATGCATGAATGGACAAAATCCTCATTGATTATACAACCAAAACTGGAATCCAGGCTGAGTGATCATGCTAAGGCCGCACCGATAGTGCCGTCGATGGCGACACGACGAGTGACGTCGCCGTCGGCAAAAGTTATGTTCCGCTGGGCGGCGGCGCGGGATTCCGGCAATTTGATTTGTTCAAGGGCCGTCACGTAACGCGACAGCCCTTGAAAAATCAAATTTTGCCGGCTTCCAGTTTTCGCGACGTTGCTGAAGCGCACGCGGCAGCAGCAGCAATGTATTTGTTTCCGGGCGACGTCGCCGGCACTATAAACGCGGCCTAAGAGAAGAAAAGAGAATAACTGAAGCACTCATCTCCTACAGCCCCCAATAACGTTACCTTCGTTAATTGGCTATTGATTTGTAGAGAAGCTGCTCATGTGCACGTAGTTCATAATAGGGTAGGGCTGGTTTTGAAGTTGGGTGTAGGCCTCGTCAGCACTGACTTCCCTTAGCCAAACTGCTAACAAGCTGGAAGCCGTTGCACTCTAGATCGTTTTTTGATAATATTCTCTACATGTGTTTGTGTAGGAATGAGCAATGAGTTTTGTTACACTGATGCACAGCCAATACAAATATCACTTGTGAGCACATCCACATGTCTCAGGCAGGTCTGCAGCCCCATTTATCTCTTGGCATCCAGTGCTTCCACTACCGCAAGGAATTATGGGAAATGACACTATGCTCATGGCCATCTTAACATGGAGCCCTGTAAGATTATGCCAATTGAATATTTGTACATAATTGCAAGTCAAATTATCAATCACAATATTTAAGAGGTGGTGGGGGATTTAGGGGATGGAGGGTACAAAAATAAAGTGGGGGAGAAATTAAAATTTAGGAAGGTTATGGAGGAGGAGGCTGGAAATATAATAGAGGCAAAGCCCAATCCAAATCACCACATCCTGTTTATACACAAACCCTTCCTCTAAAAGAACCCTCTTGGAAGGCCCTTCCAGAAATACTCTTCACAGTAACAGTAATGGTTAAGTCCAGGAATTGCTACATATGAGATCCAAGACTGCCAGACCTTTTGGAACTTGACGAGGGAAAAGGACTCACGTGGTGGGTCAATTTATCCATTTGGCAGATAAACCATATTTTGTTTTTAATTGTGGCTAGGTACGGGATGTCATTTAGTTTTCATACTGATGCTATTTCCACACGAGATGTGCGATATTAGCAGAAACGGCCATGGATCTAGGGGGTACTTCCATTTGTACTATTCTTTGCACTCAATCTCTGATGACCCTCCATAAAATAGACACTCTTGGACAGGTCTACCAAATGTGAATGAAAGAAGCCTGGCCTCCACAACCTTTTAGGCATAGGAGGGATTATACTGAAACAAATATTTGGCTAATCTCAAGGCTGTGAGGTACCACCATCAATAGTTTATTGGCGTTTTCTTTCAATGTCGGCAGATTTGAGCTTTTGGCCGCTGCTTCAAAAATGTTGTACCACTCTTTATCAATTTCCTCTCCTAAATCTGAATCCCATTGGGGCATGAATTTTGGCCTAGCCTCCGATTCTCCAGTTTGTTAGAAAATATCTATGAAGTTGTGATATGAGTTTCTGTGGGACAGAATTGGCGTCAAGTTTTTTATTGCTATTGCCAGTTCTTCTCAAGATATTTTTGGGCCTAGGGATAAATTATCTGGACTGCTAAATTTAGGTACTCCCGCTCCACAGTGAAAATTAGAGAACAAGCGCTAGTTATGTGAAAATATAAACATAATATATAACTTAATAGTAATAAAGTTCTAATAGTCTTTGAAGTCCAAAGGCTGCCTAACCGGTCTAGCTGCTTATCCCTAAACTAGAAAATGATAGAGTGCAAAAAAGACCTAGGTGCCATATAGGTATTTTTTGCATTCTAGGTACTCGGGCTGCAGTTAAAAAGGCAGGTAGTGTTCTTTCTGATCCAGCATCCTTTGCAACCTTTTTACCATCGTACAGATTTGCATAAAATTCCTGAAAGTTCTTTGCAATGTCTAAAGGATTTTATGTGAGCGCTCCCGCCCTTCGTCTAGTTGCCTGAATATTATAAGAGGGGTTCTTAAGTCTTAATTTTGCAGCGAGCATCGAGTCAGCTTTATTAGTTGTTTCATAATATTTCCTTTTGGTCCATCTCAAAGCTTGTTCCGCGGCTGAGGTAAGGCATAAGTTTAGTTCCTCTTTAGCGTCATTAAGATTCTCTAGTACCTCTTCATTAGACTGAAGAGAGATGATTCATTAATTTCTCTCTTTTTCTGTTAGCTGAGAGGCCTATCAGTCTTCCTCTCATCAACACTTATGTGCACCTTCCACAACAACATCTCCGAAGAGACAGACCCCACATTAGTTAAAAAAGAAAAGAAAGATAACCAGTGGGGGATTTCCCATTAGGCCCGAGCCTGGGGCGGCATAATTTGGAGGCGGCATGCGCTACCGACCCGCTTGCTGCCCCCGGGCACGTGTGATCGGCTCTTGCCGAGCAAGTGAACCCCCTTCCCTGATAACCACCAGTCGGAACGCGAAAGCCAAGGTAGTAGATAGAAAAAACAAACATAGCGCTCTGCAAAAAAGAACTGGAGGCGGGATCACGTGTAAAAAATAAAAAAACATTTATTAGCAAAAAATGCCCATGAGAGAGTCTCTTTGATAAAGCGCCAGTTCGGCGAGAAACGCGTCAGAGTGGTTTTTTTTAGCTCTCGTGTTCTTTTTTGCAGTGCTCAGTTTTTTTTCCTATCTACTACTTTGGATTTCGCTGACGAGATGCACGCAAGGATGAATGATATGGTTCCAATCCATGGAAGCTGTCCGTGAGTAAAGTGAATATTTCCTTTGGTTGGCTCACTGCCTATGGAATTTGCACGGAGTTGACCTAGAGTTGCTGGTTGTTATTTGATCCCACGGTTTGTCTCACATTTTGTGAGATTTCTATTGGTTTCTATTCCGGCTTCTCTTTTTCTGGTCTGATATTACAGCTCAAAGATGGACTTCATCCTAATTGTTATATAAAGGACTTGCGATATGCCTTTGAAAACAAACGGACTATAAAAATTCCCTGTAACACCACATGGAGATTCGTTTCTCGAGTCTTATTCTTGGCCTCGATGTTCTCGTCGAACTTCCTTTCCAAGGAATCTGTTGTGGTGCCCAGAGCACCAATGTCTTGCCGTAGCTCCTGTAGTGATTTTTGTCATTCTGATTGCAAGAGGGTTCTTAGGTCACAATACAAGTCTGATGTCTTGTTTCATTACCCATCTGTCGGAAGTTTCTTCTTCTGATTTCGATTGAGACTCCGCATGGAAACCATTTTTAGTGGCATGAGAAGCGTGGGACTCTTCTCTTTGCTTAAAGAAGTCTTTCATGGGGCGTGGCCAACTGCAGAGCCGAGAAGACGTGCAGCTCAAGAGCTCCGGGCCCCAAAGCCCCGTAAAGCAGCCTTTCCCCTGCAAACCCACAGGGAATTACCCACAAACATATCAGCGGAAGGCGCGGGCGGCGGAGCTATTAAATAAATAATAAAATATTAAAAAAAAAAAACACCAACCAGCCGGCGGAGAGCACGTAGGAGCCAGGAGACGCGGTGCAGCAGCCATTTTCCCCAGGGGACGGCCCGGACGCGGCTGAGAGCGGCGCTCCTCCTTGACCCCACAGTGCGTGGGTGGCCGGGTAAGAAGCGGGACGAGAGGCTGTCTGCCGTTAGTCCCCGCGCGGCTGCAAGTGTGCGACTGGAGGTTGGTGGGGCTGCAGCAGAGAGTTGAGAGGAGCGGGGGCGGCCATTTTGACCCGGCACTCTGCAGAAGTGCCTGCGGAGTGTGCGGACTACCCCGGCCCCCTCCACCCCCCTCCCCACTCCCCACTCCCCAAAAACCACAGACCAGGGACTCCAGGAGATTGGGAAGACCCAGAAGTGACATCCCCTGGGGAAAGAGCACTTTTGCAGAAGTGCACAAAGAGCCTACAGAGGAGAGGGCTTTAACAAATGTACAC
>WSYH01002804.1:0-78490 GCA_036426205.1 Ascaphus truei | reverse complement strand
GGGGGGGATGAAGATGAAAGGGGGGGGTGAGGATGAAGGGGGGGGGGAGGATGAGGATGAAAGGAGGGGGGAGGAATAAGATGAAAATGGGGGAGGATGGGGGGGGGGGATAACGAAAGAGGGTAAAGAAAGATTCAATTCACTTGTCACCATCTGACGCGGAGCCCTTCCCAATAAAGTTTCAATGAGGCTCTGTATGTTATGTTATATGTATGTTAGATTCAATCCTCATCCTCACCCCCCCGCCCTTCATCATCCCTCACCCCTTCATCCCTCACCCCCCCCTTCACATCTTCATCCCCCCCCTTTCATCTTCATCCCCCCCCTTCATCCTCATCCCCCCCTTTCATCCTCATCCTCCCCCCCTTTCATCCTCGTCCTCCCCCCCCTTCATCTTCATCCCCCCCCCTTTCATCCTCATCCCCCCCCCCTTTCATCCTCATCCCCCCCTTCATCCTCATCCCCCCGTCCCTTCATCCCATCCCCCCCTTTCATCCTCATCCTCCTCCCTCCCCTTTTATCCTCCCCCTCCCCCTCCCCTTTCACCTCCCCCTCCCCCTCCCCTTCATCCTCCCCCCCTCCCCCTCCCCTTTCATCCTCCCCCCTCCCCCTCCCCTTTCATACCTCCCTCCCCCTCCCCCCCCCTCCCCTTTCATCCTCCCCCTCCCCCTCCCCTCCCTTTCATCCCTCCCCCTCCCCTTTCATCCTCCTCCCCCCTTTCATCCTCCTCTCTCATCCCTCCCCGCCATCCTCTCACCCCCCCTCTCTCCATTCCCCCCCCCGTGTCCCCGCCCCTGCGCTATCGCGGACCGTCCCCCTCTGCATCTCGGCAGTTCTCCCTGCATGTGCGCAGTCACGTGGCGCCCGCCGTCCTCTCGCGAGAGAGCGGCCCCCTGGCTCGTCGCCTGGCAGTGACGTCAGCGGCAAAGCCGCGAAAACCGGAGCCGCGTCCCGCGGAGCACAGGGAGGGAGAGGCAATATGGCTGCCCTCCAAAAGTCAGCGACGGACCCTCTCGGACCAGGAGGGCAGCCGCAGTCCGGGAGAGCAGCCGCAGTCTGGAGGGCATCCGCAAGTGCGGAAGGGCATCCGCAAGTGCGGGGGGGCATCCGCAAGTGCGGGGGGGCATCCGCAAGTGCGGGGGGGCATCCGCAAGTGCGGGGGGGCATCCGCAAGTGCGGGGGGGATCCGCAGTGTGGGGGTAGCTGCATTAGTGGTGTGGAGGGGTAGCTGCAGTAGTGGGGTGGAGGGGGTAGCTGCAGTAGTGGGGTGGAGGGGGTAGCTGCAGTAGTGGGGTGAGGGGGTAGCTGCAGTAGTGGGGTGGAGGGGGTAGCTGCAGGTGTGTGAGGGGGTAGCTGCAGTAGTGGGGTGGAGGGGGTGCTTGCAGTAGTGGGGTGTGGGGGTACTGCAGTAGTGGGGTGTGGGGGTGGGTAGCTTGCAGTAGTGGGGTGGGGGGTATCTGCAAGGAGGGGGGAGGAATAAGATGAAAATGGGGGAGGATGGGGGGGGGGATAACGAAAGAGGGTAAAGAAAGATTCAATTCACTTGTCACCATCTGACGCGGAGCCCTTCCCAATAAAGTTTCAATGAGGCTCTGTATGTTATGTTATATGTATGTTAGATGGTATAGAATATCTGTTGCTTCTGTTGTAGGTTATATATGTTATTTATGGTTCATATGTTATATAGGGTTAATGGGTTAAATATGTTCATTAAATCATTAAATAATTGGGTTCATTCAAATGCTGGGTATATGCATGTATATATATGGATATGCACTCACTATAATTAGGTCGCTGTAAGTCGTTATAAAAGTTAAAATCACGCTACAGTTTAAGGTTAAGTTAGTTATCAGTTTTGAGCCGGGGGATTCACCCCCGATGTCGTAAATGTGTTCCCCTATAGGTCCTGACGAATCAGGACCTCAAACAAGTCCAGGGGGGTCGCGGTCCCGGGAAGGGAAAGCCGGCCATTTTGGAAGGTCAGGCATACGACCTGCCCATTGGGCGTCAGACTCCCACGGGGGACCCCGAGGGGAGCTCTGGTTTTTCTTTATTTTTTTTAATTATTACAAAGCGGTTTAACTTATGTTTCCAATTTTGCTTTACCCCTTATGTGTTTTCCCTTGTACTGTCTCCTCCCTCCCTACCCCTCCCAATCCTTTCCCCACCCGGCCGGGGAGGATGCCGACCTAGACGGAACACAAGAACTTTGCCGGATGGTAACACCAAAAACGTCCGCCAGTTGAACAAGGGACAAAGTGGACAGGGTGAGTCATCAAACGTTAGTTTGTTACACTTCTCACACATTAAGTGATGGCGTTAACCCTTATATCACATAACGTTAAGGGCTTTAATAGCCCAACCAAGAGAAAAATAGCTTTCACTGACTATAAACGAAAACACGCAGATGTCCTAATGTTACAGGAGACTCATTTTAGCAAGACCAACGCGCCTAAATTCCTAGACAAAGACTATGCCCAGTTCTACCTTTCCTCCGCACCGGTTAAAAAACGTGGAGTGGCCATCTTGTTCCATAATAAAATCCCATTTGTAGCCCAAACTATTAAAAGAGACACAGAGGGACGCTTTGTTATACTAGTGGGCACGATACGGGAGCAATGCATCACAATAGCCACAATCTATGCCCCCTGCGAGCAGGACGCAGTCTTCTTTGAAGACTTTTTTCGGACTCTACGCACCGTCGCAAGGGGCGGCGTAATACTCGCAGGGGATATCAACATGGTCATGCAACCAAATCTAGACAGATCAGGGAATACGGGCACAGTACATAAAAAAGTTGGGACCTCTTTACGCAAGGGCCTCAAAGACAACCAACTGACTGACATATGGAGAGAACTACACCCGACTGATAGGGACTATACGTTCTATTCCCACCCACACGGCTCCTACAGCAGAATTGATTATTTTTTCGTCTCTTGCCAACTGGTTCCTATGGTCTCCCGAGCTGGGATCCATGATATTTCATGGTCTGACCATGCACCGATAGAGCTAAGGTGCGAGCACATCCGAACAGGCAGACCAGGAGCGAACTGGAAGCTCAACGAATCAATCCTAAAAATTCCTGAGATTTATGAGACAATAAAGGAAGAAATAGTTCAATTCTTCCACACAAACACAGGCTCTGTAGATTCCCAGTTTGTATTATGGGAGGCTCACAAAGCGACGCTGAGGGGCATACTAATTAGCACCACAGCTAGGAGAAAACGGGAAAGGGACTCAAAAATTATGAAGCTTCAATCGAGATTACATTCCCTTACATCACTCCATAAGAGTAACCCAGACCCGCAAACCCTACAAGAATTGAAAGATACCACAATTGAACTAAACATGTTGTTGACCTCCAGGGCAGATAACGCGCTGAGTTGGTCTAAGAGGAAATTTTACGAAAAAGCGAACAGGCCGGATACTATGCTGGCTCGAGCGTTAAGAGACAGACAAGTGAAGTTTAATATCCAAGCTATACGCTTAAAATCAGGTACCCCCACGGCCAACCCTAAGAAAATAGTAGAAGAATTTGGTTCGTTCTATGAAACACTATATAATGGAGAGAAAGTGGCACATAACGCTAAAACGAGCGAGAAGCTGAGAGATTTCTTAGCCAGCTCAAAACTAGGGAGATTGACAGAGGCAGAGAGAGAGGCCATGGGCGCTGATTTCACTATAGAGGAGGTGTCACAAGCCATTAAGGAACTCAAACCCTCAAAAGCCCCAGGGCCAGATGGCTTCTCGGGGCTGTACTATAAGAAATTTGACAAAGTACTAGCCCCTAGGTTGCTCCACGTGTTCAATGCAATATTAGCAGGAGCCCCCATCCCCAGAGAGATGTTACAGGCGTCTATATCATTAATCCATAAACCAGGTAAAGATCCGCTGGACTGCAAAAGTTATAGGCCCATATCCCTAATCAATACTGATATTAAAATATACGCTAAACTATTGGCCAATAGATTATGTCTAATCCTACCCAGACTTATACACCCAGATCAGGTCGGATTCATTAAAGGCAGACAGGCAGCGGACAATACCCGGCGATTTATTGATCTGGTAGAATTGGCCACTAAAAATAACACACAAAGTATGCTGTTAAGTCTGGATGCAGAAAAAGCTTTTGATAGGATAGACTGGCCTTACCTGAAGGAGACGCTTGCGGCATTTGGCTTTGGGGATCAGGTGAGTAGAGCGATTCTCTCGCTGTACTCAGGACCTACCGCCAGGGTAATACACCAGGGCTTTCCATCTCTCCCCTTTCAAATTAAGAGTGGCACGAGACAGGGATGCCCATTATCCCCTCTCCTGTTCGCTCTATGTATAGAACCACTGGCGGCGCAAATTAGAGGCAACCCGGACATCTCAGGGTTAAACGTATATTCTCAAACACATAAAGCGGCCCTGTACGCAGATGATATCCTACTAATTATTTCAAAGCCCCTCACCTCCTTGCCAAACCTATTGGATTTATTGGACAGATTCTCGAGCATTTCGGGATTTAAAATAAATCAAGCTAAATCTGAAGCCCTCAACATCAATCTCCCTAGACACGTAGAGAAGTTATTGCAACTGAATTTTAACTTCCACTGGCAACAGAAATACATAAAATATCTAGGAGTCCACATAGCCAAGAACACCAAAGACATCTACAATGCAAATTACCCCAACCTAATTCGGACGTTGATAGCTGACCTCCATAAATGGTCCTCTATACGAATATCCTGGATAGGTAGGATACATAGCATCAAAATGAACCTACTCCCCCGTATCCTATACCTTTTCCAGACGTTACCAGTGCCACTCAGACTGAAGGATTTGCTCTCACTTCAGTCTGCAATCTCTAAATTTATCTGGGGAGGGAAAAAACCGAGAGTCAACAAATTAAATATGAAAAGATCTGTCCTAGCAGGGGGCCTAGCGGTACCCTGCCTGCTCTCATATTACAAAGCGGCTCAATTAAGCCAAATTGTTCAATGGCAATCCAGTCCACATTTAAAACGGTGGGTGGAATTAGAGAGTGCTGCCTGCGCTCCTTTAAAAATACGCAACTTGATTTGGCTACCTAAAACAGCACGACGATCTGCTAACATGCCGCTTTCCTCAATGACCAACTCGTTGTCTATCTGGGAGGCTAATAAGACTAAATACTCTCTCACAACGAGTAATTCTTCGATGTCCCCAATTTGGAACAATCCCAAGTTCGCTCCTGGCCTTCTGGGGGGAGATGCATCAATTTGGAAACATAAAGGTTATATACGAATTAAAGATCTGGAGGGTTACAATAGCAAGATTAAAACGTTTGATCACGTCAGAGAAGAAAAAGATATACCCCACTCAGAATTTTTTAGGTACCTCCAGCTTCGAGCATTTTATAACAAATTTGCCCCATACCCCCCCCTGACGTCATTCGAAAAGCTATGTCTGGCCGAGACCGACACAAAGGGACTCACATCACAATTGTACAAGGAAGTAGTTGATTCTGCGAGCTTTAGACAGCAGCCACCGTCATTTAGAACCCAATGGGAAAGAGACCTGGGAGAGACATTAGAAGATGACGAGTGGAACGCTATATATATGGCCACGGCAAAAAGCTCCATATGTACCACACTAAAGGAGAACGCATATAAGGTCCTAATGCGGTGGTACCTCACCCCAATGAAATTAGCCAAGTTCGTGCCTGGATCCTCCTCACTATGCCCCCGGCAGTGCGGAGGATCGGCCGATCTGTTACATATGCTGTGGTCTTGCCCGCGGATCTCCCCACTATGGGAAGAAATTAGACATTGGATACAGAGAGTCTTCGACCTCACTATTCCCCCAGACCCATGGCTATTCCTCTTGAATAGACCACTAACGGGCCTGTCCAAAGCAAACAATAAACTAATAGCACATTTTGCAATAGCCACACGGAGCGAGATAGCAGCACTATGGAAACGCCCCGAAATTCCAAGTATCCCAAAGATTCGAAATCGATTGTGGTTTATCTGCCAGATGGAAAAGTTGACGAGTCTAGTTAACGACACTGGCACCAATTATCTCAAAGTATGGACGCCTTGGCTGGCGCAGACGGATATCCCCGGGGTTGAGAGGAACACAATCTGGCTGTGATAGATGAAGGTGCGTTCTCCTTTAGGAGCGGAAACTCAGCTCACGACGACTACACAGACAAATAGACAGAACGCCTACAGAGGTGTTAAACTGGAGAGGACGCAACCCACAAAGAACCTTACTAGGAGCGGTGAAGAGACCTAGCGCGAGTCGATGCTCCTCTTCCGGCCGCGCCACCCCTTTACCCCCTTCCTACCCACCTCCTTTTTTTTTTTTTTTATTGATTTTTTGTTTGTCAATTTGAATCAATCGTACTATGTGAATTATGTTATTATCTTTATTGCTAGTCTACCCAAAACAATCCGGTCGAGTAGGGCCCGAAAAACCGGGATATGTCTCACAAGCTGACATACGGTACTGTCTATAGCGGAGATTAACACTAAAAATGAATGTAATGTATACTGTATTCTGTATCACTTGTTTGGTAAAATGCAATAAAATTTAAGTTACAAAAGGACTTTAAATCAGAGACTGCATTTTTTGCAAGGGACATTTGATTTAGTTTCCCCATCCCAGTAAGTGCTATATTAAGTGTATTCTGAAGTTGTCGTATGTTTGTCTATCAAGGAAATAAATCACAATTTATTTTGCTTAACTTGTGTGTTCAATCGAGAATCACAAAAATATAAAATTGTTGATAAAGTACCAGTCTACCGTGACAGGCTTTATTTACTGGTGGCAGCGGGTGGGATACTGATTGAACCTATGCTATTGTCTCCTGCAGGACTCTGTAGTATAGTGCGGGACCTCATGGCTTGCGAGCTCCCCAGACAAGTGGCAACTGACGCACTTCCAAAGAGCACAAGATATTTCACTGTCCCCTTTGCCCATACCCCGATAGCACCATGAGTCTACGCGCAGAAAGGTTTCGATCCTGGGACAGGGAGAAGATCATGGAGAGATGTGCGGGCTATGGACTACCGACAGACGGGCGGTCAAAGGTGCAGCTAGAAAAGGAATTGGAGGTTCATGAGGCCAGGATGGGCCCACCCGAGGGCAATGGCCCCGTAGCTGCTGTGGTAGAGGCCGCTTTTCAGCCCGGAGTGCAGGACCTCCCTCCAGCTCCGGGGCTGCAAGGACATGAGGAGGATGCAAGTGACCCCCTGGACATGGGTGGAAAGGGTAGACGCTGCAGCTGTTGGACTTACCGTCCCTGGGCTCACTGCATGTCTTTCGGCATGGGGAGAAGGGGTTAACACGGCAGAGTGTGTACAGCTGCTGGCAACAGTGCTTGGAAGAGCCCCTCACTCTCACCTTGTAAACGGGGAACAGGAACTTCCCCGGGCGGATCACCACAGCTTCAGCAAGTTCATGGATGGCACAGATGACATTGATGCATTCCTCAATGACTTTGAGACGCAGTGTTCCCGGTTCCGAATTCCAAAGAGGGACTGGGTGGTCAGACTGTGACCACTGTTATCTGGAAAAGCCAAGCGGACTGTGCAGGGTATTCCATGCGTGGATGCCGATGACTAAGCTCATGTCAAGAGTAGACTGCTGACCCCGTACGCACTGACCCCAGAAGCATAAAGAGGCAAATTCCAGACAGGGGGAATACTCCCAGGGGAGTGCTTCACCGACTATGCCAGCCGTATGGCTTTGCACGGGACTCAGTGGGTGGAGGGGAATGGGATTACAAAATTCCATACCAAACTGTACCTGATGTTTCAGGAGCAGCTGCTGCAGCAGCTCCCCTCAGACATGAGGGCATGGGTCTTTGACCACAAACCAAAGACCTATGAGGAGACTGTGAGGATGGCTGACGAGTATGTGGCCAGCAGGACTGCAATGGATGAAGCAGCAACTCCCAAAAGGAATGGCCCATGCAGCCAAGGGAGCTAAAAATACCCCTCAGTGGACACCCAAACCTGCAGCAGCAATCAACGCACCCAAGGCGGCAGAGTTCAAGCACGAGAGGTGGTGTTTTACCTGTAACAAGGTCGGACATCTCAGGCCAGACTGTCCGGACCGGTCCAAGGTACCCCCATCAGGGGCAACGATCACCAGCTGCAAGGCAGGTCGCCAGTGTGCGACTGGCACACACAGAGAAGCCAAGTACAGCCCTGGAGCCAGCCCACAGAGGGACATCCAGCGGAGAACCTGCAATTCCCACCTCAGGACCAGCAGCGTAGATAAGGGGACATCAGGTCGCGCCAGTCGGGTTGCAACATAACAATGTCCAGCAGAAACATCTGCGGAAGGTGACCATCGTAGACGACAGGCAGACGGCTTGCTGGACTCCGGTGCCAACATGACTCTGCTTTGCCCTGATATGGTGCAGCCAGAGGATTTGCTCCCGGGCACTGGGATGCAAGTGACCATGCCCAATGGAGGACCACGGTCACTCCAGGTTGCCCGGGTCTTTTTGGACTGGGGTGCCGGACGTGGCATGAGAGGTGGGGTTTTTGCCTGGATTGGATGCCGAGATCTTACTTGGAAACAACCTGGGGCATGTATCCTGAGTTTTCACCACTGAGCTGGCCCCTGTTGCAGTGATAACCAGGAGCCAGGCCGCAAGGATCGCAGCAGAACCAGCCCGTCCCCCTGCATTTGGAACCTACAGTTCCAGTAGTCTCTGAGGAGACAAGACAGGTAAGCCAGACTCAGTCACATTCTGACACGGACTTACTGTTCCCTGTACCTGTTCCCTTTCTCCCTGACTTAGGTATGACCGGGGGGTGGCCAAAGCTAGGTACCCAGTTTAGGGATGCAGTGCGATCTGACCCCAGCTTGGAGGGCATGAGACTTCGGGTGCCAGAGTCTAAGCCAAGTGAGGGGTCTGATTACTATTTGTGGAACCGCAGGATTTTATATAGAGAGCAGGGGACCACCGGGTTAGATGAGGTCTGGACCGGGAAGCAACAGTTAGTTGTGCCCACAGGGTATAGGCAGCAACTATTACAGGTAGCCCACACTATTCCGCTGGCAGGGCATCAGGGGGTCACTCGGACGAGAGCCCAGCTGTTGCAGCGTTACTACTGCCCGGGGCATCTAGGGACGTGGCAGATTTCTGCCGGTCCTGTGATGCCTGCCAGCGAGTAGGTAAGGCGGGTGACCGTGTGAAGGCACCCCTGAACCCATTACCGGTAATAGGGGAACCCTTCCAGAGAGTAGCCATGGACCTTGTGGGACCCCTCATGATTCCCAGCTGGTCCGGGAAGCGCTACATCCTCATGGTGGTGGACTTTGCCACCCGATACCCTGAGGCGGTAGCGCTTGCCACCATTGGTGCGAGAGCAGTAGCTAAGGCATTATTGACCATCTTCACTAGGGTAGGTTTCCCGAGTGAGATCCTAACCGATCAGGGGTCGCAATTCTGCCCAGAGAGGTGGCTTATGCCACCATTGAAAGAGTGTCTGGCCATAGTATGGGCTCTGAGAAAACTACAGCCCTATCTTAATGGCAGGCCCTTCGCTGTCATTACTGACCACAACACATCAAGTTGGTTGCAGAGGGTGTCGGGGGAAAATGCTAAACTCTTGCGCTGTAGTCTTGCCTTACAGGAATTTGACTTTACTATCCAGCACGAGAAAGGGAGCAAGCATGGTAATGCTGGTGGCCTTTCCCGCCAGGACAGTCCGCATGACATTACAATCTCAAGAGCAGCAAAGCCAGCCCAACCACTGGACAAGGTAGTCTGGGCAGGTCCTGCGCTTTGAGTGGGGGAGGTGTGGCGATGGCGGGGTTAATCAGGCCATTAATAAAGGCATTATACCCGGCTGATTAACCCTGACTCGCATCGGGAGTGAAGGGGTTAAATGTATGTGCACCATACTACTGTATTTGCCCTGTCCCAACCTTCTTATCCCCAATGCGCAGGCTGTTCCCTGCCTGCAGTAATAGAATTTTTAGGCACAAGATGGCATTGTGAGCGCTGAGCTGAGCGCTTTGGGAGGTCTGCTGTGTAGAATAGGTATCCATTTCTAAGCACTCTACTTCATAACCGCAAAGTCAATTGGTTAAGTGGCTTGCGGTTAGATTTGAAGTGGTTTTCCGATAAAATTTATCCGTACCTTGTTAGCTCGCATAACTTGAAAGGTAGAAAATCTATTGCCGTTGGAAGTCGGTCAATTGACGTGGGAACTCGGTGAACTTGGGCTTTTTCCACAAGAAAGCCTTTCAATTAAGCGGGCTAACTTACGAACTCAGACAGCTAGCACCCTGATTTTTGGTGTGCAAGTGCAAATAAATAAACCACTCACACACACATAACAATTACAGTACACCCAGAACATTTTGTTTTATTAAAGTGTAATATACTGACAGTTTTTAAATGTAGAAGCAAGCACATTTTCTCTGTAAGCCCGCAAAAACTCATTTAGTGTGTAAATATGCTAAGGGTGAATGAGCTGAGGGTACTTTCCTTCCTGCACTTCAGAGAGCCCCTGCTAAGTCAGAGACTCTGAGTTTAGTGAAGTGCCAGGTATGAAAAGCCTCAGAGATTCAAAGTGTGAAAATGGCCGGGATGTTGCTGAGTGCCAAATCCCGGTACTCAGCATGAGCCATTCACAATTTGGGACCAAACCCCAGACTAAGGATCGCCAGTTAAGGGGTGTATTTCAGGTATGCTAAACCACATAGGTGTCAAGTGGGCACATGCGCTTTGCAAAACAGAAAGCCTTTTTTGCCCGTTTTGCAAACTCCGGCCAAACCAGGGATTAGTGGGTTAATTATTGCTACGAAGGGAATTGGGTGTGCATGTTAGGAATAGTACTGTGATCCCTATAAACATGCCCGCCGAGCTCTCCCCTGTGTGATTCATGATGTGACCAGCTCTACACAAGACATGATGTGACCAGCTTTACACAAGATTTCATTCCAGCACAGCGGTAGCGGTTCCAGGACGCAAGGGGTTAATAACATCGCAATCAAGAATTTACCCCGAAATCCGGAATTCGTTAGCCCTGGTGACTCCGGAACGAATTCTAACGAACCAGAACGAAAATCCTTTATTTGGCCAAGTTATTAGATCAGCAACTTGCGATCTAGTCAAACGGACTTTAACTCAGAGACTGCATTTATTGCGCTTTCTTGCAAAGGACATTTGATTTTGTTTCCCCATCCCAGTAAGTGCTATATTAAGTGTATTCTGAAGAAGTCGTGTGTTTGTCTATCAAGGAAATAAATCGCAATTTATTTTGCTTTACTTGTGTGTTCAATCGAGAATCCCAAAAATATAAAATTGTTGATAAAGTACCAGTCTACCATGACATCTCTTCAATCACATAAGGCCCTTAATGATCTTTCTGAGAGCAAACATCCATGACTCACAGTGACATTTTTAATGCTATATATTTAATCTCTGTGGTGTCTCTGATCATTATCAAGCTTCACAATTTAGGAAAACCATTTTGCCACATTAGGAGCAATTAAGTTTCTTTCATGTGCGTGAATTCTCTGATGTTTAACAAGATCTGACTTATGGAAAAAATATTTTCCATATTCAGAGCAAACAAATGGTCTTGGTCTCGCATGTGTGAATTATCTGATGTTTATTAAGCATTGAGCTGAAGAAAAAACATTTCCCAAATTCAGAGCAAACAAATGGCTTCTCTCTTATGTGAATCATCTGATGTTTAACAAGATGTGACTTAACGGAAAAAGATTTCCCACAGGCAGAGCAAACAAATAGTCTCTCTCCTGTGTGAGAGCTCTAATGTGTAACAAGACTTGACGTCTGAGAAAAACATTTCCCACATTCAGAGCAAACATATGTCTTCTCTCCTATGTGAATTCTCTAATGTGCAACAAGATTTGCGTTCCACAAAAAACATTTCCCACATTCAGAGCAAACAAATGGTCTCTTTCCTGTGTGAGTTTTTTTTATGTCTAACAAGATAAAAATTATGGGAAAAACATTTCCCACATTCAGAGCAAACAAATGGCTTCTCTCCTGTGTGAATTTTCTGATGTCTTACAAAATATGACTTAAGGGAAAAAGATTTCCCACAGTCGGAGCAAACAAATAGTTTCTCTCCTGTGTGAATTATCTGATGTCTAACAAGATGTGACTTACGGGAAAAAGATTTCCCACAGTCGGAGCAAACAAATAGCCTTTCTCCTGTGTGAATTTTCTGATGTGTATCAAGACGTGACTTAAGGGAAAAAGATTTCCCACAGGCAGAGCAAACAAATAGTCTCTCTCCTGTGTGAGATCTCTGATGTGTAACAAGACTTGACGTCTGAGAAAAACATTTCCCACATTCAGAGCAACTATATGGCTTCTCTCCTGTGTGAATTCTCAGATGTGCAACCAGATTTGCGTTCCGCAAAAAACATTTCCCACATTCAGCGCAAACAAATGGTCTCTTTCCTGTGTGAGTTTTTTTATGTCTAACAAGATAAAAATTATGGGAAAAACATTTCTCACATTCAGAGCAAACAAATGGTTTCTCTCCTGTGTGAATTTTCTGATGTCTAACAAGATGTGACTTAAGGGAAAAAGATTTCCCACAGTCAGAGCAAACAAATGGTCTCTCTCCTGTGTGAGTTTTTTTATGTCTAACAAGATAAAAATTATGGGAAAAAGATTTCCCACAGTCGGAGCAAACAAATAGTTTCTCTCCTGTGTGAATTATCTGATGTCTAACAAGATGTGACTTACGGAAAAAAGATTTCCCACAGTCAGAGCAAACAAATGGTCTCTCTCCTGTGTGAATTTTCTGATGTGTAAAAAGATTTGCATTGCTTAAAAAACATTTCCCACTTTCAGAGCAAGGAAACAACTTCACTCCCTTGTGAATTGTCTGATGTTTAACAAGAGCGGAGTTACTATTAAAGCATTGATCACATTCAGAGCACTTATACAACCTTTCTGTATTGTGTGTTCTTTGATGAATTGTATAATCTGATTTATTATTAAAGTTTTCAGCACATTCACTGCACTCATACTTCATTACTGACAGGTTTTTGTGAAATTTCTGGGCATTAGTGTTTCCTATGTCCCACTTCTTAATATCAGTAGATGCATATTCATATTCTTTCATTGTATAAATGTGGGAAACTGTGGGATTTTCTTCTTTACGCGAGGCTGATTCCTCAGCCATTATTCTCACGGCTTTTCTCTGTCTCTTACTTGGGTTATTTTGCCTCAAGTAATTTGCTCCTTGATCACTTTTAACAACACTGTGATCTTCATTCACACGATCTGGTGAGCAAAGAGGAGTGTGCCCTCCTGCAGGTGTACTTCTGCTCATGGATTTATCTGTTGGAAATAAATGTGCTGTGAGAAACAAAGTTAATTAATAGCATAAATATAATTTAACATTACTGGTTGAACATTTCAATTACTGGTAGTACAAAATATGTCCCAAATTGGAATATACTGCAAGCTAAAGAAGTACTGTTGCAAAATTGAAAGCAAATCAGGGGTTAATTTACTTTTTATATAGATACCTTCTCCTTTTTCCTTTTTTTTTTTTTTTTTTTCCCTCTTCTTTCTTCCCCTCCTTTTCCCCTTTCTTTCCCTCTTTCTTTGGCTTTTTCTTTCCCCACTCTCTTTTCTTCCCCTTCTCTTTTTTCCTTTTTTTATTTATTTTTTATTTTTTCTTTCTTCTCTAATTCAATGTATCTTTATGTATTTATTGCATGTATCATTGTGAACCAAGTGTGTTCTTGCAACATTATTGTATCATTGCATGATCAATTATGGGTTCATCACCTATATGGGTGGCTTTTAACAGTTATTTGAATCATTTAATATCATTGCCAATTAGGATCTAATTAGTTTATATAAAGGTTTTATGTACAAAATTGTAATCACATTAACTCTCTGGTTAAATTAGTACCTTGCATTTACTATGCACGCTACTCCTATTGGCTAACCATTTACCCTATTGGGATCTCAGCATGACTGTATAAAAGGCCCCCACATAGGTGTCTAAAATATCGCCTGATGAAGCACAACTCCGTATGAAACGCGTTGCGAAAGCCCTACAGCGTTATTGGGAACCAGTTCACTAGTGTACCAAGCCTCAGCAGTCCCACAAACATCTAGAGACTCTTCGGTACGCCGGAGTAATTTTCTTTGGGAACCGGCATTTGAGGCGGGCTACCATCTAAGGGTCCTACGGGTCCTGCAAGAGCTGCAACCCGGAAGGAAGAGCAACGTGGTGCCGAGCCAGGCAGCCCCAGCGCGCGGGTCTACCTTGTAAGCCTCAGCACCATCTCCCTGTGCCCAGGACACCACCAGGACTGCTTTCCTCTGCCCTGTTCTACTGGACATACTTACCCCACTATGTAAGTTTTTATTGTTATTATTCAATTGTTTTAATTAAATCTTGACCCTTGGTGCGCTTTTGTGTTCCATTTTCTGCTGCTGCCCGGCGTTTGGAGTCATCCTGCGACGGGACCTGTGGAGGAGGGGTACCTTCACACCGCATCAGCTGCAAGAGGGAAGAGTTGATCTATCCCAAGATCCGGTTAGGAAGCAAGAGCGCGGTTTGACTTTACTACCTTCTACAGATCTATTGAAATAGCAGTGGAAAAGAATGGTGGAGCACTGCCTGGAAAAATAAAGGGCTGGAGGCTGGTAGCTTCTTACTTCTGGTAAGCAGGTACTTCAGCTACAGCAGGAGTGTATTAGTGGGACCTATTCCATTTTCATACTCATAGCAATAATATTTGCGTTTTACTAATTGTGTTTTATTAAATGTGTTTTTTATAACTATCAGTCACCTGTCTGTTCTCAGCATTTGTTTTTTGTATTGTGTTTTTGTGTATTTGTGTATATTTGTTTAGGTTATCATACAGTATTATGCTATGTCATTTTATTTATTTTTATTCCATGTTTGACCATCTACACGTGGAGTACTCCATTGGATCTGCCAGTACCGATTCTGGTTGTATATATCCTTTATATATGTTTTGATATATGTGCCAAGCGCCAGGGATATAACACTCTTTCCACGCAATCTTTCTGACCTGGGGTCAGAGTTAGATCATAGGCTGCCAGCCATTCTTCCCAAGTGAACTTATCTATTTTCTATATTTAAAACATCAAGAAATTAGCGCTACCTTATTTGTTTTTCTGCTGTTCACACTGACCATGGTGCCTAACACTATTCTCAGAATTGGTGCAAAATACAATTGAAATTAGAAGTGACTGGTGATATTGTCCATTGTCCGTAGTTCACGTGGATTGATAACGTGGAAACAAAAAATACAAACAAGCATATTGTAATACCTGGGTAAGTAGGTAAATAGACTGGTCTGTCTCAGTGGACATTTATGAATTATATCATTTTGGAACAGGTGGTGTTCAATAGGTTAAGTGGAATTACTGGCTCCACAGAAAGGATATACTACAATTTTAAAATAGTTACATAGTAGATGAGGTTGAAAAAAGACATGCGTCCATCAAGTTCAACCTGTGTTAAATTTAAACAGATACTTATCCTATATTTGTATTTACAGTATATTGATCCAGAGGAAGGCAAACCAAAAACCCCAGTGACACATCATCCAATGGTATCTCATAAGGGAAAATAAATTCCTTCCTGACTCCAAGAATTGGTAATCGGATTACTCCCTGGATCAACATCCTTCCCATGTTTACTTATTTGGTATATCCTGTATACCTTTCATTTCTATAAAGATGTCCAACCTTTTTTTGAACAAATCTATTGTATCTGCCATCACAGTCTCCATGGGTAATGAATTCCACATTTTAACTGCCCTTACTGTAAAAAACCCTTTCCTGTGTTGCTGGTGAAATCGCCTTGCCTCCAACCTTAAGGGATGGCCCTGAGTTCTTTAAACTGCCCGGGGGTTGAATAGTTATTTTGAAAGCTCCTTGTACGGTCCCCGAATATATTTGTATATAGTTATCATATCCCTTCTTAGATGCCTCTTTTCTAATGTAAATAAATCTAATTTAGCTAGCCTCTCCTCATAAGTTAGATTGTCCATCCCCTTTATTAATTTGGTGTCTCTTCTCTGCACTCTCTCTAGTTCCAGAATGTCTTTTCTAAGGAGCAGTGCACAAAATTGTACTCCATATTCAAGGTGTGGTCTTACTAATGCTTTATAAAGTGGCATATTTATGTTTACTTCCCTTCCATCCATTGCCCGTTTAATGCAAGATAAGATCTTACCTTAAAAATATTCTGTTTGGGAGGCGCATGCGCGACGGGAACGGTGATGGAGGATTAACCTAAAGGCTCCGCTACCCGCCGGCACTTATAGCAAATAAAAAGCAGTAAAAGCAAAACTCGGCAGTTTTATCTAAACAGTAACAAGCCTAAGGCCTGGGACATAGTAAATTCAAGCTCGCTGAGGCGGGCTGAGCCGCGCTGAGCAGATGCACAAACCCCCTGCATCTGTCATCAGCGCGGCTATAGTTTCCCCTTCCGCATGCATGCTGATGCGTGCGGAGGCTCTGAAACTTTGCCGAGACAGGCAAGTTTAAAATTTGCCGCTCAGGGAAGCGGAGGAGCGGTCACGTGACCGCTCCCATCCAATGGGAGCGGGGGACAAGCCCAGCCTCCCGCTCCGCCTTCTTACACACCTCCGCCTCCGCCCCGCCCCCAGAGCGCGCTCACTGCCTCGCCTGGAAGGACAGAAAAAAGCACAAATTTCAGCACGCGAGGCAGAGCAGGAGCGCGGCTGAACCCTCTATGCCCAGGCCTTAGAAAGACTACTGAATACAACAATACCAAACAAAGTAGGATGACGACGACAAGGCAAAAGAACAGGCGGAAAATTGCTGTGCGCTCATACTTCACGGGGTCTGGCAAGGCTAGGGCTGAGGAGAACCCCGCGGTCTCGGACACCGATTCCGCTCCGGAGATGGAGGGGACCTCAGCGGAGCACCCAGGAACAATAAAAAAGGAGATAGCCCAGCTCCTAACTGACCTAAAGACATTCTTCAGGGGAGAAGTGGAAGGTCTCTTGAGGGATATCCTCAATATCGGCACCCGCACTAATGAATTGGAGGAAAGAATGGTGGAAAGCTCCAAGTGCCACCAGGAGACGAATACAAGGATGGGGGCTCTAGAATCCAGGAGGAACGGCATTAGGATAGCGAAAACAGGGACCTGCGCAATAATCTCATAAGGAGGATCCCTGAAGAGATCCTGGACCCTGAGGACCTGATAAGCCAGTGGATGAACTCCATAATGCCGGGCAAGTCGGAGGCTGAACTGCTCATGGACCGCTGCCATCAGGCCCTGAGGTCTCGTCCGCTACCCAACAACTCCCCAAGAGATGTGATCCTCTGTCTCCACCATTATAAGACCAAGGAGGAGATATGTAAGATAACAAGGGCGACCCCAACTGTGCTATATGAAGGAATAAATATGGCTATTTTTCAGGATATCTCCCCAATAACCCTGGCCAGAAGGAGGGCTTTGCAGCCTATTACAAAGCTGCTGCGGGACAAGGACATTAGATACAGATGGGCCTTCCCATTTGCCCTCGTGGTGGTGAAAAATGGCCCTCCCACATTCTGAAACACCTTCCAGAGGGGGCAGCATTCCTAAAAAAACTGGGAATCACAGACAAGGTTACCCGGGGAGTCCAGAGATACGTCCTCCAAGATCAGCAGACTGGGAGACTGTGACCACGCCAGCCGAAAAGAGGAAGGAGAAGGCGGGGGCGAGTACCAATTAAGTCTTAAAGGGGCAGCCGCACTGGTTCGCTGCCTGAAGTTATAGGTTTATGGTTGTTTTAAAGCTGGAGAAAATGCCTTTCCTTTGATGCCATGTTTGCCGATATACCCCCCTTCCAGACGTTCCGATGCTCCAATTGGGGTGGAAATGACACCCTGAGCAGGGAGCCAACAAACCGCAAAAAAACCCAAAATGGCTGCGAGACTCTCACCCAGGGAAGAAGAGGGGAAAGTGCGGTAGAATCCATGGCGGAGGCAGTTTCGGCGCGAAGAAATGGTGCACCTACCGAGCCCGCCCTCAGCTACACCCATCGTTGCCGGTGGACAGCCTATGACTGAGCCCACTTCCATGACGTCAGGAGGCGGGATCTCGCGGAGCTTCAGAGAGAGCCAGATGATGCGGGAGAAGCGACAGTAGTTTACCGGAAGTACAACGCCGGAAGTGATCCTATAGTCCCCAGCGGGGGTGCGCGAACTCCGCTGCCGGGGAGGGAAGATGAGGGGCAGGGGGGCTTGAGAGTGGAGGAGAAAGAGGAGAAGGAAGGGGCGGAACAAAAGATGAAGCATAGTCCCCGAGATTAAAATAAGGGGAGAAGTGCGTGGTCTACTTAGAAGTTCTAGAACGGATGAGGGGAGAGAGGAGGGTAGCCCAAGAGAGGGAGCTACGTACTCACCAACAGTTGGTAAGAGGGGGAGGGGAGTGGATAACGGACATGGTCAAGGAGGGGGAAGCAGGGGCCAGGGGGGGGAGGGAATTAGATAGCACACAATAGGGAGAGGCATCACAAGCTCCGAATAAGTTGTTTAAGTTCAAGGGAGTTAGCTTTGCACGCCATTATAGATAGTTCAGTTAAGGTTGAGTTAGATTTCTTAGAGTTTTAAAGAAGTTTTGTTGAAAAATGACAGTAGCTGCCGGCGGGTGGGCAGGGGACTGCCACCAATCCTACCCGTAGGCATGCACCGCTGGGACAGGGGTGGGGGTCCAACTCGCAACCCCGTCAAAGACCCGGGAATCCATGGTCGGTGAGCGGTACCATGGGTCTGGACTGGGAGGGAGGAGGGTCCAGGAAAGAGGAGTCACCTCCGGGCGATGAACCTAAGGTCCTTGGGCACCAATACGGTTCTTTGTGTATGTATCAATGTTGTTTGTTTTCCTTGTCTTTCCCTTTTGTTTCCTTCCCTTCTTACACAAGATTCCCTCAGAGAAGGAGCGGAGACCAGAAGAAGTCGACACAGCAGATGCAAGTACCACTATGTGCTACAAAGTCCAGGTAGGAACTGGTTCTACTTTTTACACAGCGATCCACATAACACAAAATTATGGCTGTAACATTCATATCCCAAAATGTTAAAGGGTTTAATAGCCCGAAAAAGCGTAAAATTGCCTTCTCTGAATTCAGACGGAGAGGTGCGGATGTTATTTTCCTCCAAGAGACATTTTAGTACGCGTAGTAGCCCGGGTTTCTTAGATAAAAGCTATAGGCAGTTCTTTCCGCTACAGAAAAGAAAAAGGGGGTCGCTATCATATTCAATAACAAATCACCCTTCCAGGTAGAGAGAGTGAAGCGGGATAATAAGGGGAGATATCTAATTCTTGTAGGGCTTCTGCAGCAGTGTAAAGTGACGTTAGCTTGCGTCTACGCGCCATGTGAAAATGAGCCTCAGTTTTTTGATGAGTTTTTCCAGACACTCCAGCGCTGGGCAGAAGGGAATGTGATTTTAGCGGGTGACTTCAATAAAGTTATAGACCCCCGGATAGATAGATCCCCGCAGCAGCAAAAAAACAGACGAGCGGGCAATGAGCCGCTGCTTGAAGGCCTAAAGAGAGGGTGCCTGGTAGACATCTGGAGGGAACAACACCCTGGTGAGCGTAGTTATTCATTTTACTCCCATCCCCATGACAGTTACAGTAGGATCGACCACTTCTTTGTTTCAAGTAGAATGGTTCCACAGATTTCCGGCACCAAAATACATGACATTACATGGTCGGATCATGCATCGATAGAGCTACGATGCGCACAAATTAGGCCAGTTAGCCCGGGAGCAAACTGGAAAATTCGTTGATTAAGATACCTGATCTAGCGCAGTCGGTCAGGGAGGAGATCATTCAGTTTTTCCAGACCAACCAGGGTAGTGTGGAATTGTAGGCGGACGCTCACAGAGGTATGCAAGGGAGACTGGTTATGGTGAAATTAAATAAGGCTTTTATTGCGCCTGTTTCCTTAACGTCAAGAAACCATCCAAACAAGGGGTAAACAAAGCTTCTATTCACTTGGGAGTATTTCTAGTGAAATACTATGCAGTCCACAACTCCCTTTAGATAGCATGTCTCCCAGCCCCAAACATATATCATGAAATGAGCAGATATAAAAAGTCTTATAAATGAAAGTCTTATCTGTTCCTTGTGGTTTGGAGGGAAAATCTTCTCTGTTCCTGGTTGCTACCTTTTCTTCAGGGTTTGTCAGCATTCAGGTTTAGAAGTTTCCCCTGTGTCTTGCAAGCAGCCTCTTCTGGTAGACTCAAGACGTCTGTCCCCATGTCAGTCTCACAAGTTGTGAGAGTAAGGGACAATCTCACTTCCTGTCCCAAGGGCAGGCTTTTCTAAGCAACCTAATCAGGCAGGTGGTGTTTGTTAATTGACTACCAGCAGTTAACCACCACACTGCTGGATTAGAGGCATATTTCCTGAACAGGGATAACTCCCCTGTTACATACCTCCCCTGTTTGTGGGAGGCTCGGGCTTGCCACGGCCAAAGCCCATCCTTCCACTCTCATTCTAGATATCTCTGTGACTTGAATGAGAGTGGATGGAGGAAGAGAACCCTCAGTCCCGCTGGGATCGGAGCCCTTTCTCCAGTTCATTCGTGTCTCCTCCTGTAGGTGCTTGAGATCAGCACTCCTCAGTCGCTCGAGGAGGACTTTTTCTAAGTACAGTCTTTTTGCTACGTGCCCGGTCATGAGATTTCCCTCGCGTCGGGTGCTCGTCTTATTGTAGGCAGACTGTATGGCAGCAGTTGCAGAGCGTTTAAAAACAGCCCTTTGAGTTTTCCGCTCTTGAAGCTGTCTCTCTGCCCTTTTCCCACTCAATGGGGTTGCTAGTTCAGCCTCTTTAGGATTAAGTTGCAATTCCACACCCACTTCCAGAGAATGTCACATCTTTTCAGCTTCATCAGCTAAGGATTCTTCTGGTTTTGATTCAGCACGTGTACCTTGTTTTATTGCCTGTTGGGTGGCTGAAGGTTTTGCTAGTGCTTGTTTAGGTGGTTCAAATTTTGCAACCTTGTCTTTCAGACGAGCGGTATTCCCAGCTCTCACTGTACCCGTCTTCATGGGTTTTGTGGCTGTGGGATACTGACGCTTAGTCAGGGTCAATACTTGTCCTTGTAGAACTTTCATCTCATCCGCGAGAGATCCCTGTTTTTTGAGTGCGTCTTGCAAGTCTCTTCTCAGGGAATTTATCTGCGCACTTTGCTTTCTCTGAGCTTGCTTCCACATTTTTATTGCATTGTGAAGCACTATGAATTTCTTTGCTTGGGCCACAGTTACTTGTTTTAGTTTCTGGACCTTCTTGTGCTCCCTTTTGTGCCGGGTCACCTGGGTTCTAAGCTTGGCCGCTAGCGATGCTTTAGTGACGCTCAGGGTAGCCTTCAGTTTCTCATGCTGCTTTGCGGGGACATACTGGGTAATCAGACGTTCCTGCAGCACTTGAATTTCTTTAACAGCCTGCAGATTGTCTTCCTGCAGAGTTCGCTGCTTCTCCTCGGCCTTCTCGAGGTGCGTACGCAGACCTTGCAGATGGTTCTGCAGTCGGTGCTCTGCTTCAAACTTCTCACCTTCCAAAAGTCTATTTATTTCTTTAAGCTCGTGGAGCTTTTCATTCTTTTCCATGACGTCGTTTGTCAAATGAAAATTTTCTTCTTTGAGTTTTAAGTTTGAGAATGACAGTCTCCTGGCGTGAAACTTCCTTCTCTAGGTTGAGGGTCTGAAGCTCCTTCTGAGAGACTTGGAGATCTGTATTAAGATTGACAATCGTTTCTTTAGAAATGTCCAGCTCCTCAGTGAGACTGTGTAGTTCCTTTCTGGAAACTTCCAGGTCTGTGCGGCAGCTGTTGGTCTCATGATGTGAGGCATCCAGTGCTCTGCGGAGTGTATGAACCTCCTTCTGAGATACGTCTACGTCTGTCCGGACACTGTTGACCTCCTGCTGTGAGGCATTCAGCTCTATGCGAAGAGTGTGAACCTCTTGTTGGAAGACTGTCATCTGCTTCAGTGCCTCCTCATATTTCCGCTTCAGCTTAGCCATCATTTTATCAGATTGGCTCTGCTTTTCATCCATGGCGGAAATAGTAGCGTTTGCAGTATCTAGCTCAGTCTTGAGATCGTCCAATTCTGTCCTGGCCAAAGAGTACATTGTGAGCACATCTTTCTGTAACTTCATGTTATTTTCCCGGAGCCGAATACAGTCACGCCTGACATTTTTCAGGGCATCCTCAGGGCTGGTCAAGGGATCGACACTCACTGGTTCCGGCTCCGCTTCCCTGGGATGGTTGGTTGAGGGTTCCTCACTGTTGGCACCGGACAGACACTTCTTTGGGGTACACGACTTCTGCCTTGGGCCGTCTGCATATTCGGTTATCCGCGGGACGAACTCTCGATTTTCTCTAGGCTGCAGGGCATCTCGGTCCGCCTTTTCCTCCACAGGATCTGCGGACGTGTCTGTTCCTTCCACGGTAAGTGAAGAACCGCTTTTCTTTTTTCACCTTTTTGTTTTGGATGACACCGTCCCCTCAGGGATACTGGGGTCTCCATCTTCATTTGAAATTTTAGCAGCATCCCTGGATCCATCCGGCTTTTCTTGCAACTGTAATAGCTGACGGAAATATTCGGTGATCCACTGCTCCCGCTCTTTCTCCTGTTGATCATATTCGGCATCATAAGGAGCGGTCTTTTCGGTTCATGCCGAGTTCAGGCACCCCCACCATTCTTGGGGTGTTTTGTGGGTGTGACTCGGTTCAGGTTCCCCGTAAGAGATGTCTTCCTCTTTATTGGACTGGAAGGGCCACTCTTCCGTGGGTAGGGTTCATTACAGGAACGCTGCATCTTGTCCTCCATTTTGAGGCTATCAGGTGTAATTTTCTTCCTGACCTCAGGAGGCGCTATTGCAGCTGTTGTCACTGTATTTGCTAGAACCCCCAATTGTGGTAGTCCTACAGGTGTAGAGGTCGTAGCTCTCACAGGCATCTCTGTAGACTTTTCTTTCTTGGGAAAGTTTTACAATATCAGCAGTTCTGTGCACGCATTTTCTCATCAGGTATACAGGATGTGCAGTTGCTAGGTAAAAATGTCTATTTGTTTTACGCCATTTACTTGCTAGGTGTAATCTCTCATTAGGTATGCTGGATGTGCAGTTGCTAGGTAAAAACTTCTGTTTGCTTTACACCATTTACTTGCTAGGTCCAATCTCTCTGCTTCAGCCAAATAATGTGGTTTTCTGCTTGAGTTCAGTCTCAACTTTGGGTATTATGACATTCACTCTTCACACTTTGGGATACCTTTTACACAGCTCAGCAATTCCTTTTTTCTAGTAGGCAATTTTACCCTCAGCACTTGTTTACTGAAAATTCCCCTGCTTCAGCACAGTCTTGCATTAATTTTCACACTTTTCTGCATATACTCCATTCACAGCTGGTAGTCCTATGCGGTGTGGCAGCCTTTACTTGCAGAATCAGTACCGCTCGTGGGTCACCATCTGTATTCACTGCTTCAGCTAAACATTTGAAAACAACAAACGCCTATCCCTTTTAAGGGCTAACTCACTTTTTGAACCCTGACTATGGCTGGAAGGCAAACCCGCTTTTTCAATGACCATATTACACTTTATTGTGATAGGCAAATAAGGTTTACCTGCTTCAGCAGTCTCTCTCTCTCCTCTTGGGATTGGGGAAAAGAGTCCATCTGTGGTTTTGGAAGTTTAAGTGCAGTGTAGATTTCCTGTGTGGGTATGTATCACTTTAACTCTGGATCTGCTGCATGAGATTTTTGTTTATGTTGCTCAGACTGTTTGAAGGCAAAAAGCACAAAAAAAAATTCACAGAAAATCTTCGGTCCTTTCTAACTTCAAAGACCACCTCTCGTCCCACTTCTGACGACCATATGTAGGCGGACGCTCACAGAGGTATGCAAGGGAGACTGGTTATGGTGAAATTAAATAAGGCTTTTATTGCACCTGTTTCCTTAACATCAGGAAAACATCCAAACAATGGGTAAACAAAGCTTCTATTCACTTGGGAGTATTTCTAGTGAAATACTATGCAGTCCACAACTCCCTTTGGATAGCATGTCTCCCAGCCCCAAACATATATCATGAAATGAGCAGATATAAAAAGTCTTATAAATGAAAGTCTTATATGTTCCTTGTGGTTTGGAGGGAAAATCTTCTCTGTTCCTGGTTGCTACCTTTTCTTCAGGGTTTGTCAGCATTCAGGTTTAGAAGTTTCCCCTGTGTCTTGCAAGCAGCCTCTTCTGGTAGACTCAAGACGTCTGTCCCCATGTCAGTCTCAGAAGTTGTGAGAGTAAGGGACAATCTCACTTCCTGTCCCAAGGGCAGGCTTTTCTAAGCAACCTAATCGGGCAGGTGGTATTTGTTAATTGACTACCAGCAGTTAACCACCACCACACTGCTGGATTAGAGGCATAATTCCTGAACAGGGATAACTCCCCTGTTACAGGAATCCCACACAATGTTGTGGGAGGCTCACAAAGCCACGATGAGGGGGGTTCTGATAAGCATAGCCGCTAGACGGAAAAAACAAAGGGACGCCAAATTGGTACAGTTATATAAGAGGCTACATGAGCTCTCTACACTTCATAGCCGATCAGGTAGAGGAGACAGATTAAAGGAGCTGAAGGATGTAAGGATTGAGCTTAACCTCCTCCTCACATCCCGGGCCAAGAAGGACTTGAGTTGGACACGGAGGAAATTTTTTGAGAAAGCCAACAAGCCGGACACCATGCTGGCCAACAGACTCCGCAATAGGCAACCAAATTACAACATACAAGCAATTAGGACAAAAACAGGGAAGTTATTCTCTAACCCCAAAAGTATAGTGGAAGAGTTTAAGACTTATTATGCACAGTAATACAACGGGGAGAAGGTGGCTCATAATGCTAAGACAAGCGGTATACTGCAAAAATTCCTAGCAGATGCTGCACTGCCAAGGTTGAACAGGTTGCAGCGCGAGGCAATTCAGAGGGATTTTACACGAGAGGAACTTACAGAGGTAGTCAAAAATCTAAAGTCCTCTAAAGCCCTGGGCCCGGATGGGTTCTCCAATCTTTACTACAAAAAAATTATAGGCATCCTAGCCCCACATATGCTTCGGTTATTCAATGGGGTCCTGGCGGGAGAGCCCTTCTCAGAGCAGATGCTCCAGACGTTAATCTCCTTGATTCACAAAAAAGACAAAGATCCCACAAATTGCTAAAGTTACAGGCCAATATCATTGATCAATTTGGATGTTAAGATTTATTCTAAATTACTGGCCAATCGGTTAAGTGCTATCCTGCCTAGGCTGATCCACCCGGACCAGGTTGGCTTTATTAGAGATAGACAAGCGGCCGACAATACCAGAAGGGTTGTAGATATAATTGACTTTGTTAATGCCAACAAGGTCCAGAGCCTGGTGTTAAGCCTTGACGCGGAGAAAGCCTTCGACATGATAGACTGGCCATACCTGGAGTCCACGCTTGGGGCATTTGGGTTCGGGAACAAAATTCTAAGGGCAATAAAAGCGTTATACACAGCTCCAGCAGCGAGGGTGATCCACCAGGGTTTCCCCTCGGAGTTGTTTAAAATTAAAAGTGGTACGAGACAAGGATGCCCGCTATCGCCTTTGCTTTTCGCCTTATGCATCGAACCACTGGCGGCACAAATACGTAGCAATCCAGATATAGCTGGAGTCTAAATCCACTCACAAGAACACAAAGTGGCTATGTATGCCGACGATATTATTTTGACGATTACAAAACAGCTCACCTCGCTACCTAACCTGTTTGAGCTTCTGGGAAGGTTTAATCGGATCTCTGGTTTTAAGATAAATCAGACGAAATCAGAGGCGCTTAGTCTGAACATCCCAAAAGAGATGGAAAAATTAATAGAACTCAACTTTGAGTTTAAATGGCAGTCCAAATCCATAAAATACCTGGGGGTGCATCTCACAAAAAAGATAGCCTCCCTATACCAAGCAAATTATCCCAGTCTATTGAGGATTTTAAAGAAGGAACTGAGAGACTGGTCAGCATATGGTATTTCATGGATAGGCAGAATCTATAGTGTAAAGATGAACATCCTCCCCCGGATACTATATCTGTTCCAGACTCTTCCGATACACGTGGTGAGATCTGAGATTAAGGAGTTACAAAATTCAATAACAAAATTTATCTGGAGGGATAAACAACCACAGATAAAAGCAAAAATTATGCAAAGATCTAGGGAAGCTGGAGGACTGGCAGTGCCATGTTTGTTGTCCTATTATAAGGCGGCGCAATTTTGCCAAATTACACAATTGCATGGAGACCCAGAGCTGCGAAGTTGGGTGGCACTGGAGAGAGAGCTGTGTGCCCCACTGGAGCTCAAATATCTAATTTGGTACCCAAAAAAAAGAGTAAGGGACATAAAAGAGCCATTGACCTCCGTGCTCAACTCAGTATCGGTCTGGGAGGCGCCCAAAAGTAACCGCTCATTGACCTCAAAACACACTTTAATGGCCCCTTTGTACGGCAACCCAGATTTTGCTCCTGGGATAGAGGGTAAGAATTTCACACTTTGGCGACAATTAGGGTTCAGAAGACTGATAGACCTGGAGGGGAGAAATACTATCAAATCATTTGACCAATTAAAGTCGGAAAAGGACATCCCTAACACAGAATTTATTAGGTACCTCCACGTCCGGGCATTTTACAACAAACACTTGGTGAGATCACCGTTAACAAATTTCGAAAGGCTCTGCGTGCGGGGCACCGACACATGGGGACTGATCTCTACTCTGTACAGAGATGTGGTTGTTGCTGACAAGACGATATAAACAGACCCAGATTCATGAGTCAGTGGGAGACAGATTTACAGGGACAGCTAGAAGACGAGGACTGGATGGACATATTCAAGGCTGCGGCCAGTAGTTCCATTTGTACGACATTGAAGGAGAACTCATATAAAGTTTTGATGAGGTGGTACCTCACTCCAGTTAGACTGGCTAAATTTGTTTAAGGCTCTTCCCCGCTCTGTCCTAGGCAGTGCGGGGAACAGGGAGATCTGGTGCACATGCTGTGGTCCTGCCCGAAAATTGTACCCGTTTGCAGTCAGATTCGCGATTGGCTACAGAGGATATTGGGCCTCCAAATTCAGCTAGACCCGTGGCTGTTCCTACTAAGCAAACCCAAAGACGAAGTATCAAGAACGGGGAACAAATGAATAGCACATTTCGCAACGGCTATGAGGTGCGAGACCGCAGCATTATGGAACCAGAATGCAATTCCATCAATAGAAAAAATCAGAAACAGAATTTGATTTGTTTGCCAGATGGAAAAGTTAACGAGTTTGGTTAACGACATTGACCCAAATTTCCAAAAGGTCTGGTTGCCTTGGCTAGCTCAGCCAGATATCCAAGGGGTGAGCAATGCCACCATTTGGCTTTAATAGGTTAAAGTGAGTTCTCCTTTAATGCGTGGAGAGGGAGGTGGGCAAGGAGGGGAGAGATGACAGTAGGCCCCCCCGCATAGATTAGGTAAAAAGTAGGTACATCAGCACCCGTGGATATAAGGAAAAAGAAAAGAGTGAACTGAGGTGAACTGGATTGTGGGTATTTCTGTCTGTCACCCTGAAGTGGGACAGATGTGTGTCTATGGCTGCCTGTACTTTGTACATCTGTTTTCCTGTTTGTGTATTGTACCTGTTCTACTGTGCCACGCGTGTTTCTGTCTGTCATGTTCCGGGACGCCTGTCTGCCCACACTGTTTTAAGGGCTTCGGCAACTGAGCATTATGAATAGGGGGCGTCGACAGAAAAAAGGTTGGGAACCTCTGCTCTAAAATATCCCGTCCTGAGTGACAGAGATGAACCTCTGTTTGCCCGGCTCTGTAACTTGTTTCTTGTTCCTGACATAAACCTCACAACAAAAACACAAAGTGTAACTTGAGCTCCTGTTTGCTGGATCCAAACATGACTGACATCTCTATTAGAATAACAGAAACCCTCCTCTTACCCAGTGAGCTGAGTTTCTGGTGATTCTCCATCATCACGTCCTTGTAACGCTCCTTGTGTCCTTCTAAATACTCCCACTCCTCCATGGAGAAATACACAGCAACATCATCACACTTTATAGGTACCTGAAACACAGAGAATCCCCCACTCAGTATCCAGATATAATAATTGGTCCTGTAAGAATCTTTTCCTTATGGAAAGCCAGATGAGCAAGGCAGAGAGGAAAATACAGATACATAGAACAAATAGAACAAAGTTTGCTCAGTAAAATGCTGAATGAAGACAGAAAGGGGGTAATATCTAACGCTGCCCAGCAGCCCTCACCTCTCCAGTCAGCAGGTGAATGATGATGTTGGTGTGTTCCAGGATCTTCTCAGACCTCGGCTTCTTGTCATTGTTTCTCTCATGTATCAGGGAGTTAGTTGGATTCTCTATGATGGGTTTCTGTGTCCTGCAGAATCTTTCTGGCACACAGGGACTGCTGCTGTCTGTGACATGCTCACCGTGCTTCTTCACAATAATATAATCCTACATATTGAGAGAGACAGTAATAAATATCACTGTGCAGAGCAAGAAACAACAGTTAATGTCTCACGTTCCTGCAGATTTGTTGCTTTGCAGTAAGAGGGACACGTCTCTTGTTAACAGCTCTATACTCAATGTATTCAGTGCCATCCCCACCAATTCTGTCTATTGCAGCGGTGCGCAACCTGGAGGGCGCGAGATTAACTGCGGGGGGCGCGGGCTTTACTTAAATTAAGTGCCGGGGAACCAGCAAAGGCCTCTGTAAACCTTACTTACCGTGGTTCAGCTGTCATCTGGAGACGCGTTGCCATGCGTCAAATGACGCCGCGGGGGGATGTGTCGTTGTGTTGCTATGGCAACGTAACGTCATGATGCCCAGACGCCGGTAACCACGAAAAGGAGGAGGGAGGGGGAAGGGGGAGGGCATGTGGAGAGCAGGGGAAAAAGATTGTGCTCCCCTGGTCTATTGTATCACTGACATATCTGCACCAAACTCACTGACTCCCCTGTGCCTATATGAGCACAAAGATCATGGATTGTACAAACATCACATTAAAAAGTATATGTAATTATTACAGGACTTCTGACACTGTGGGTATTACAGAATAATATAGCACAGACACAAAACATGTAATATTTTATATATATATCTCCCAGGATCTCCCTCAGCACTAACATGTCTGTTTTTTTTGCTAAATAAATCATGACACGGTGTAATATGTCATGTGTTGTTGTTCATCTGAGGTTGTATTTACCTAATTTTAAGACCTGCTAAGGAACAGATGATTGTTATGTCCTGAGATGTAAAACCATGGAATTCAAAGAGGGTGTACTTTCTTTTTCACATGACTATATATAACGCGTAGGGCATTTCCTAAAGCGGCGAGTGTAGCAGCTGTTTATATTACAAACAAACAGAGAGCCGATTTGTGGCTGTGGAGAGCGGTGAATGGACTGCAAATACATCCTTGCATTGTGAGTTCCTGCAAGTTCCTGTGTCAATCAGAGCCAACGCAAGGAGGTGTTTCTGTGGGACACAGAGTGGTGATACCCTCGGGTTACAGAAGATCCACACATCCTATTGAACCACTGTATGCAGCAGAGGAGGCACCTTACTACCAACTGAATGTTTGGCGTGGATCCATGCAGCTCTCTGGCTATTGAGTATTACTCAAACATGCTTTTGATACATCTCTGTTTGTGAGTGCGTTTTTTATATGTTTCAGTCCTATAAACTATTTTTATACTTTAATACACTAGGAGTGTGCCTGTTTTACACACACGCACACACACACACACACACACACACACACACACACACACACACACACACACACGTGGGCCCAGGATCACCCTCTGCACAAACATGTCTCTTCCTGGATCCAAGAACATTCTATCACTGGGTCAATCCCCTCTGCCAAACTACATCCTTCTCTGACCCTATCTGACTCTGTGCTCTCCTGCTGCCCAATCATGACCTTATGTGGTCCTGGGCTCTCCATATGACTAAACACCTTGCATACCCTTGGGTTCTTGCTTTCTCTAATTACATGTGTCCCTAGATATTGCTTCTCAAGTACCTCCCATATAACACTATGCAGGTCCCTGTTGTAGTGAGGGAGATAAGAGTGGTGTCATTATGACTTTGTCCAGCAGCCCTCACCTCTCCAGTCAGCAGGTAGATAATCTCCAGGGTGTGATACAGGATCCTCTCAGTCATCTGCTTCTTGTCCTTGTTCATCATCAGTGAGTTAGTCAGATAAACCAAGACTGGTTCCTGTGGAAGTGTTTCACCGCGTGGTGACCTCTGCAGCTGGTGATATATATTGTAATTGTCCTTCACAGTAATATCTTCCTACACATGGGGACAGAGAGGGGTGTATATGTGACCCTGCAGTGACAGAAAAGGATAAAATGAAATGAATGAAATTAGTATTGTGGCGATAGGGGGTTAACCAGGTCACTAATAAAGGCATTATACCTGGCTGGTTAACCCTAAATTGTGTTGGGACAGAAAGGGTTAACTGTATGTTCACTACACTGACATGTTTGCCCCCTACACCATCTTTATTGTCCCCATTTTGAAGCTCAGTCCATAGCTGTAGTGATAGAAATGTATGTAAAATGTGCCAATTGTATTTGCGACACAAGGGGGAGCTGCTAGCGCCAAACCAAGCGCTGATTGAAGAAGCGTGTCTATGAATGGGTGGCCGCTTTGAAGTATAGGGATCACTTTCTAAGTCCTAGACCTCTAAACCGCAAGGTCAATTGGATAAGTGGTTTGCGGTTTAGCTGAAGTGCTTTTCTGTCAAAATGTATCTACCGTCTTGTATATTGGCGTGGGAACTGGGTTAAACCGCAGACCACATCACAGCCCGTCCAATTAAGTGGCTAACTTGCGCTAGGAGTGAGCTAGCAATCTAATTTTTGCAGTGCGGCTAGGTAAAAATAAACCATACCCATACATATAAGGTTTATAATAGTTGCATAAGCAGAACATACTTTTATAAATAAACTATATTGTACTGGTGTTTTTAAATGTGAAGACAGGAAGCTTTTTCTGTCAGCCCGGGACTAAATCCTTTAACATGCAAATATGTTAAGGGTGAATGAGCTGAGGGATTTTTCATCTCCGTACTTCAGAGGCACCCTGCTGAGTTGGTGCCTCAATGTCTATGAGAAGTTCGGAGTTGAAAAGCCTCAGAGATCCTAGGTGTTAGGATGGCCGGGATAGTGTAAGTACCAGATATCGTTGTAAAGTATGGGCACTTCACACTTGGTGGCCAAACCCCAGACTTAGTGTGGCCAGGTAAGGGGTTGGACCCGGTATGATACGGAGCTCAAGTGTGAGGTTAGCGCCTGCTCCGTGCAAACCGGGAAGCAACTTCTGCCCATTTTGCAAAGTACTGGCAGGTCGGGGATAGGTGGGAGAAATGTTCCCACGGGCGGGATTGGTTGTGCATGTTAGGTATAGGACCCTTAACCCTATAAAAATGCCTGCTGGCCAGTCCCTAGCAGATTCATCTAAGCTTTTACCATATTCCAGCATCAGCGGTTCCGGAGTGTGAGGGGTTAATTATATCGTAACCAAGGATCGTACCCCTCTTCTGGAATTTGTTAGAGCTAAGGGTTCCTGAACGAACTCTGTAAGGACTGAAGGAACTTTTTCCTTTTGGCGGAGATATAGGGGTGGCAACTTGTGCCCCTAGCCAGGAACCATTACACGGATCCTTTTGCGCACCCACTTGCATGCGTGCAGGGATGCCCAGAGACTTTGATTCGTTCCAAGGACATTTGATTTCGTTCCCTGTACCCAGTAAGTGTTTTATGAAGTGTAAATTGTGAAGATTTGTGTGTTTGTCTGAAAAGAAATAAATTACAATTTATTTTACTCATCTTGTGTGCTCAGTCCAGAATCCCGGTATCATTATGTAGATAAGATCTGGTCTCCCGTGACAAGTATCTCTCCTGTCTGTGTCACCCTACAGTGGGAGGGAAAGATGTTAGGGACTGGGGGTCCTGTCTGTGTCACCCTGCAGTGGGAGGGACAGATGTTAGGGGCTGGGGGTCCTGTCTGTTTCACCCTGCAGTGGGAGGGACAGATGTGAGGGGCTGGGGGTCCTGTCTGTGTCACCCTGCAGTGGGAGGGACAGCGTTGATCCTAAACGATACGCTGCTGTGTATTACTTTTTCAGTCCTCCTAGCGACTGTCCTTTTTCAGTATATATTTTATGGAAGCATTTTGCACAATAATTCTTGCTCTGTCTCCAGCACTTTATAACGTGCTTATCTTTTTCACTGAGACCATTTTGTAGCTATGAGGTCATCACCAATGCTAAAAGAATATTTATTATATTCTTCAATGTAATCATCTAATATGACCGACCTATAAATGCTCACATTACATTTTCATAAGAATGTTGTGATTTTTTTGCAAGATAAATTCTGACAACCGGATCAGGAACTACAACTCTGTCTTGTCCTCCTCTCTTGATCTACATGCCCCACTTTCTCTCTGCCGTCCTCGCCCTTCTAACCCTAGACCCTGGCTAAATTCCCACACGCGCATGCTGCGTTCCTCCACTCGTTCCTCTGAATGCCTCTGGAGGAAATCTCATACTCTCGCAGACTTCCTTCACTACAAATTTATGCTATCCTGTTTCAACTCAGCCCTCTCGCAAGCTAAACAAGCCTACTTTTCTTCACTAATCAACATGCACAAGTCTAACTCACGCCGACTGTTCTCTGTCTTTGATATTCTACTCAAACCACACTCAGCAGCCTCTCCTTCCTCCATCTCCGCTCAGGACTTTGTTGACTATTTTAAGGAAAAGGTGGAATCCATACGTCAGAACATCCCCTCTGTCTCTTCCTCCCATCCTACACCTCTTCCTAACTCTCCTCCTGCCTTCCTAGACTCTTTTTCCACTGTCTCAGAGGAGGATGTGTCGCTGTTGATAGCCTCTTCTCCCTCTACCACTTGCCCTCTTGACCCCATTCCCGCCCATCTTCTAAAACCTCTTGCTCCTACTATAATCCCTACGCTCACACACATTTTTAACTCCTCCCTCTGCTCTAGAACCTTTCCATCCTCCTTCAAACATGCAACAGTCATACCATTACTCAAAAACAGCAAGCTTGACCCTACCTGTCTTTCTAACTATCGTCCTGTCTCCCTCCTGCCTTTTGCCTCTAAACTCCTTGAACGTCTTGTATTCTCTCGCTTGCTCCATTTTCTCAACACCTATTCTCTCCTAGACTCTCTACAATCTGGCTTCCGCACTGCTCACTCCACGGAAACAGCCCTCACTAAAATAACTGACGACGTCCATGCTGCCAAAGACAGAGGTCATTACACTCTGCTCATATTACTCAACCTCTCTGCAGCATTTGACACCGTGGACCACCCTCTTCTCCATCACATTCTCCATACTATTGGTATTCGGAACAAAGCTCTATCCTGGATCTCATCCTACCTCTCCCATCATACTTTCAGTGTCTCTTCTGCTAACACCTCCTCCTCTATTGATCTCTCTGTGGGGGTACCCCAGGGCTCTGTCCTGGGACCTCTTCTCTTTTCTCTGTATACACTCTCTCTAGGTGACCTAATAACATCTTTTGGGTTTCATTATCACCTCTATGCTGACGACACACAAATTTACTTTTCAACACCTGACCTTACACCTGCAGTACAAACCAAAGTTTCTGAATGTCTCTCTGCTATATCATCCGGGATGGCCCTCCGCCGTCTTAAACTCAGCATGGCTAAAACAGAGCTCCTCATACTTCCTCCCAAACCTGGCCCCCTACTTACTACCTACCTCCTTCCACATTACTGTTGGAACTAAACGATCATTCACCCAGTAGCCCAAGAAACGCTGCCTAGGGTCACACTACTCCTCTCTCACACTTTTTATTCCGCCCCTCACATTCAAAATATTTCTAAAACCTGTCGTTTTTTTCTTTCCTCCACAATATACAAAGATACGACCCTTTTCCTCTGTTGTCGGACTGCTAAAAACTCACTCTACTCTTTCCTAGATCTGCTCAGCATCTACTGTCGCATCCGCCTCCGCTCCCTCACCCTCCCTGGCTTCCGATCAATCCCGCATCTCACACTAATTCTCTCCTCATTTTAAAACTTTACACTCTTCTGCCCCCCTCCTTACATTTCAGCCCTAATTTCTCGTTATCACCATCCAGACTCTGCGTTCTCTCAAGGATGTCTTCTTTCTACCCCCTTTGTATCTAAAGACCCTCTCTTGCCTTAACCTTTTTCACTGTCACTGACTGCCCACACACCTCTGGAATGCCCTTCCGCTCAGTAACCCGACTAGCACCCTCTCTATCCACCTTTAAGACCCACCTAAAGACACACTTGCTTAAGAAGCATGATATGAATAGCACTGTGGATATTCTGAACACGATACATAAGCTTGGGCCCCCTGCAGATGCACTTACCAGAACTCCCTCCCCTACTGTCTTGTACGTTCTCCCTACCTACCATAGAGACTGTAAGCTCCTCCAGGGCAGGGACTACCTCTTCTCTTATGTTACTTTATAGTCTGAAGTACTTATTCCCATGCTCTGTTATTATATTATCTGTTATTTATTTGATTACACAATGATTACTACTGTGAAGCGCTATGTACATTAATGGCGCTATATCAATAAAGACACAATACAATATGATGCAAAATAAAAGGGTCCCATTTATTCTGAACAGTGTGTGTGTGTGTGTGTGTGTGTGTGTGTGTGTGTACATATAACATCACACGTCCATCAGGAAATCTCTATAAGTGAAGAAACGCGTGGGCCTGAACCTATTGGAGTGGGCCAGGAGTGGTCATAGAACACGGACCTACTCCCCTCATTGAGTCTCTCAGCTGCTACGAGAGAACCATCCGGGAAATCCCCGTTTCTTCGAGCTGCTGGAAGATGCCAGTCTAGCGTGGACGACTACGCAGAATTGAGGCTGATTTTGGCATTCATCTCCAACCAATAGGAGCGTGCACGTAAGGGATTTCCCTTTTACAGATCTGGAGATCGCTGCTTGGAAGACGCAATATTAGCGTGGACCCCCACGATTTTACGCAGTATCGAGTTGGACGGGACGGAAGGTAACATCTCCTTCATATCCCTTTCCAGTAAGAAAAAAAAAGTCTGAAGTTAGGGATTTCCCATTTCACTTATCGGAGAACAGCGATAGAACTGGTGTCTTTATGTTTGGGATTACATTTGGGTAAAGAGAATATCTTGCAGGTTAGTTCCCTGTATCTCTCCCCTCTGCATGGACTGAGTGTATTATCAATTACTGACCGGATATTATTAATACTACATCATTGCCCAGGACATACTTGAAAACGAGAGGTAACTCTCAATGTATTACTTCCTGGTAAAATATTTTTTAAATAAATAAAATAAATAAATAAATCTGGCCAGTACCGTGGGATATATTTACATTCAATGCCCTTCTCCAACAGGAGTTAGAAAACGTTTTATTCAGTTTCCATCACTGGTGGTATTTGGAATTCTGACCATTTGGTAATTTTTTGGGTTTGTTTTATCTTGTATCAGGTTAATTGAAAATTGGACCAAATACAGAAGCATTTACAATGCATCAGATCTCAGACACACTATTAGAGGGGTTTGGAGAGCCTCAGAATATCATAATATAATTTGCAGGGTTCATTAATAAAAAAAAAGCTTAAACAACACATGTCGATGTATTACAATAGCTGTGTGTGTCAGTGTACAGTGTTTCTGTGTATTACAATAGCTGTGTGTGTCAGTTGTTACAGTGTGGCCTGTGTATTACAATAGATGTGTGTGTCAGTGTTAGTGCCTGTGTATTACATAGCTGTGTGTGTCAGTCAGTGTGTGTCTGTGATTACATAGCGTGTATGTCGTGTTACAGTGTGCTGTGTATTACAATAGCTGTGTGTGTCAATGTAGTGTCTGGGTATTACAATGCTGTGGTGTGTCAGTGTTGTAGTATCTGTGTATTACAATAGTTGTGTGTGTCAGTGTTACAGTGTGCCGGTTATTACAATAGCTGTGTATGTCGTGTTTACAGTGTGTCTGGTATTTACAATGCTGCGTTATGTCAGTGTTACAAGTTGTGCCTGTGTATTACAAATAGCTGTGTGTGTCAGTGTTACAGTGTTCTGTATTAACAATAGCTGTGTGGTCAGTGTTACGGTTGGTATTAATAAGTGTGTGTGTCAGTTACAGTGGTCTGTGTATTACATAGACTGTGTGTGTCATGTTACCGTGTGCCTGTGTTTATTGTGTACAATAACTGTGTGTGTCAGTGTTATAGTGTGTTTATTACAAAGACTGTGTATGCCAGTGTTACAGTGTGCCTGTGTATTACAATAGCTGTGTGTGTCAGTGGTACAGTGTGAATGTGTATACAATAAGTGGGTGGGTCAGTGTTACAGTGTGTCTGTGTATTACAATAGCTGCTGTATGTCAGTGTTACAGTGTGCCTGTGTATTACAATAGCTGTGTGTGTCAGTGTTACAGTGTCTGTGTATTACAATAGCTGTGTGTGTCAGTGTTACAGTGTCTGTGTATTACAATAGCTGTGTGTGTCAGTGTTACAGTGTGTCTGTGTATTACAATAGCTGCTGTATGTCAGTGTTCCACATGGGAATGGTACTAAAATCAAGCTTGTGTTTTTCAGGTGTGAAGTGTGTACTTGTATATTACACAATTAAGCTGTGTATGTCAGTGTTACAGTGTGTCTGTGTATTACAATAGCTGTGTGTGTCAGTGTTACAGTGTGTGCCTGTGTATTACAATAGCTGTGTGTCAGTGTTACAGTGCCTGTGTATTACAATAGCTGTGTGTGTCAGTGTTACAGTGTGTACCTGTATATTACAATAGCTGTGTATGTCAGTGTTACAGTGTGTGCCTGTGTATTACAATAGCTGTGTGTGTCAGTGTTACAGTGTGTGCCTGTGTATTACAATAGCTGTGTGTGTCAGTGTTACAGTGTGCCTGTGTATTACAATAGCTGTGTGTGTATATAATGTGAATGATGACAAAGATCAGATCATTACCTTGCTGCAGCCATGTGTGGGAGGGGGAGGGGCGCGGTTACCAAATCTCTGCACTGATTGGCTTACCCTTTCGATAACGCAATGTATTCTGGGACTTGTAGTTCATCTATCTCTAATTGCTATAATATTGGAAGAACAGGACCACAGCTCCCAGAAGCCCCTTTTGTAAGGAAGGAAACATCACGTGACATGCAGCAGCCAATCATTGTGCAGTTAATACGAATTATAATAATTATTATTACACTATTTAAAGAAAAATAAACCCTCAGTATAACGAGTCTCTCGCTAATGACAGATATTAGTCACATCCATAAGCAGTTTCTCATCCATATTCCCAGTAACTCTCTCTCAGGGATAAATAAAGCCTGGGATCCTTGCAGCGGTTGCTGAGCCTTGTGAATAAGGAGATGGGACTTTGTCTCAGAGCTGATAGCACAGAATAGTTATAATAATCAGGATCAAAAGAGACATTGCAATAGGAATTCTAGTAGTTTAAAGCCTCAGATTCATTTAACGGGTTAAAAAATGTTTCCTTTCAGAAAAGGGGTTAATTTCACCCCAAATTCTGCATCACATACACAGTTCCTTTTCTCACCTTCAGGGCGCTACCCACCAATGTCCCCCCTATATCCCCTCTCTGCCCCCCGCTCCTCTCCTGCGCTCTGCGCTGTACTATAGTGCGGCGCAGGATCGCTCACACCCCGTTATAGAGATATAATAACGCCCTCATTTCCCCTCCTGGCCGGGGGAGTCTCACCCTTCCTGCATCATTAGCAGAGGCCAGGGCTTTATCATTTGGGATGGGGTGATGGGGTCTTTATTGGCATGGGGGGTCTGTGTGATCTAGGGGGGTGGGGGTCAGTGGCCAAGAGAAGGGGGTCTGTGTTGACACGAGGGAGGTGGGAGAAGTGATTTTTCCTGACTGGTGTATCTTAGTGATGACAATAACACACTGAAATAGTCCAAAGTAAATCCTGATTTAATCAGAGGGACTTTTCCAGCTGGCACAAGGCTGCCCGCGCGGTGCACAGGAGAGTTACAGGGACTTTACCTTTAAAAAACCCTTCCCTGGGTATGTAGCTGGGGGTCTCCAGAGATGAACCGCGTTACTTTCAGCTCCGGGATCCCCCTGCTCCCAGAGATACCTCTAAAGCTGCTGCCAGTATCTGAGATCAGTTTAAAGGGCCTGCGTCACATGGGCCAATGGGAAGCTGCAAGGGATGATGTTGTGACTTCCTATTGGCCACAGGACCTTTAAACAGACATTTTCCGTGCCCAGCCGGGGCTGCTATCGGCATCACCTTCCGATGTAAGTATCTCAGGGAGCAAGGGGTCCCCGAAGTGGCAATACCGGGGTGCATTTCCGGAGACGCCCTGCTTCCCAGCTAGGGCAAAAAGCAAAACCACACGGAAATTCTGCATTAAAATGTATATTATTACTAGTCACTTGGCCACAAAAATTGAGGATTTATAAACTTTTCCGTCATTGATTTTTCAGTTTGAGAACTTGGCCGCAAAATGTGGGACTTGGAATATTTTCTGGGCAGAGTTTTCTGAAGCTGGTGCTCTGCTATTCAGGCAACAGCACTTTTGAAAAGCGCGCCCGCACTTTTACCGCCGGAAAACTCAACTCTCATTGGCTCAGACATTTCTTATATTATGTGGAGCTTCAGTCACAAAATACTACAGCCAATCAGAGTGTGGGAACGTTCTCAGTAGCCAATCAGAGTGTGGGAACATTCTCAGTAGCCAATCAGAGTGAAGCTGGTATGGAAATCCGGGTCTGCGTGAAATCTGAAATTGCCAAGGGACATGCGCAAGATTGCCACCTCCGTCCCTGGCTATCTCATGCCACCCGCTGGGTCAGGCTTCTCCAGGTCTGGAAGAACAAATGGCAGCCAGGACGAGGGTCTTTGTTCCCAGGACGTGGGTACTTGAGCCGCTCCCTGCTACCCAAATGGCTCTCACACCTCTGGCATCCCCTGGTTGCTTTCATCTCCAATGTCCAGCAAACTTACTGGCACAAACTTGGTAGCCCTGGCAGCCTGGCAACCATTAGTTCTGAAAGTCCCAGCTCACAGTGCACAACAGTACATAATAGCACTATTACTGTATTAATAAAATATACTCTTGTAATACTTTCCTAAGTCTCTTGGTATGGGGAATAGAATAGAAAGCTGCACTTTTATTTCTACTAGCCTTTATTCCCCACACCCGGCACGGGACCTTGATGTGGCGCCCGGCACGTGACCTTGATGTGGCGCCCGGCACGGGACCTTGATGTGGCGCCCGGCACGGGACCTGGATGTGGTCTTTGGATTCTCTGCTCCTAATTTCATACAAGTTGCTTAGGCATTTCCACACTGAAACTCTCTCTCCCCCAATCTTTCTCTCTCTCTCCCCATCTCTCCTCTCTTCCCCCTCTTTCTCCCTTCTCTCTTCCCCTCACTATCGCCCCTCTCTCCCTTTTGTCTCTCCCCTTCTCTTTTTCCCCTCTCCCACCCCTATTCCTCTCTTCCTCCCTCTCCGATATTCCTCCCCTTTATTTTTCTTATCTTCTCTCTCCTCCCTATTTCTCTCCTCCCTATTTCCCTCCTTCTCTCTCCTCCCCTCTCTACACCATCTCCTTTTCTTTCTATCCACCCCCTCCTCCTCTCATTCTCCCCTTTTTCTTCTCCACTCACCCACGTCCATAACTATCCACTCCAGGCCCTTATCTCATTCCCTCCCCAACCCAACCTCCATAGGCCCATATCTCATGCTCCCCTTAATGGGGTGATTAAGAGGTGGGGAGGGCCTGCTCCTTTAATTTACCCTGGGCCCCATGATTTCTGTTGGCGGCCCTGCTCCTACCTATTTGTGCTCATGTGTTAGCTGAGAAGAACTCCACTGACGTCCCTCCCCACTGGTTGAAGCTCAGAACCTTAAGCTAGTTACAGGAGCTTGATGATCAATTACTGATTTGATAAATTATCAGATGTAGCCAGGTCCCCTGTCGGTGCGGGCGAGAGCATAGCGCGCCTCTCCATTGATGCGGCTGGGTTGACAGGGACGCGAGCGGGCCGGTTGCCAGGGACGCGAGCAGGCCGGTTGCCGGGGACGCGAGCGGGCCGGTTGCCGGGGACGCGAGCGGGCCGGTTGCTGGGGACGTGAGCGGGCCGTTGCTAGGGCCGCGGTCGCGTCGCGTGGGTCCTGGCGGCTCGCGGAGCAGGGCGCTGCCATTGATAGCACTGTTGCGCATGCGCAGGAGCTCTCACAGCTCGGGAGGACACTGAGAGGTTGCGCATGCGCAGGAAAGTGCAGTCCACCCCCAGGGTGCACAGGGGCAGAGACACGTGACCCCAGGGAGCCAATAGGGCTGCAGCATCTCCCTTCTAGGAGATGGATACATTTCACGGGCTTGCTGCACGTTAGTTAGTTGGTGACCGGAGCAGCTAGGGGAAGGAGGTAGGGTGCAGGAGTCTGTGACTCCCTGCACTAGGCCAGCATTCCCTCTAGGCCCCAGATAGCCCTGAGTCACAGTAGCTGAGTGTTGTAGGGACAGGCCCTAGGTTAGGGACCCTGCCCCATTAGCTATTTGTTAGTTAGGGACACAGCGAACACGGCGCTTCCTGCTGAGAGACTTGGTTCAAGTCGCTGTCATTAAAGCGAGCTGGACTATCTTCAGGGTGAGATCGCCCCTGACGGATCACCACGTGGGTGGATCCTGGATATCGTGTAGGAGCTCGTCTGATCCTTTTCGTATCGGTGGCAGATCCGAGCACTGGAGTGCTCGGCAGGTACTCTAACTCTACAAGTGCACCAACAATCCATTTAGCCTTAACTAGTGACTGCGCAGTCACACCTATCCTTTCTCTTAGAGTGCAGGACATTGTGTGGGGTTACTGGACACGGGGTGGGATCATCTGGTGAAGGGTTGGTAAAGTGCTGGCGTCCGCTGTGGCGTGTATAGAGTTGGCGTCCGCCGTGGCGCAAGAGTGTTAGCGTCCGGCGAGACGCAGTAGTTAGTGTCTCCTCTAGGGAGGGACACCTGTTGATGTTATCTGCACGTACGTTTCTATGCTCACAAGTAAAGTCACTGATTGGTTACACACGTTGTGCTGGTTATTTGTATGTGTCCTGCGAGGACCAATTCCTGCTCTGCTAGGAACCATCGCAGGTGGAGGCGCTGCACCGAGTACAGGGTTACTCATACTGTATCATGATATATCCTGACCCTCAGGCTTCCGAAGAAGCGTCCGTACCTACTGGACCCATCGCGAGCCACTGGGCCATTAGTACTCCTCACGGGACAGGCCCCCCCAGAGTCTCCTTCACCCCGAGCGGTGTCGGGGGATTCAGCAGTTGGGCGGGGAGTCCACCCACCTTGCCTACTCCTAATAGACGGCCCGGCGGGTCACCAACCACGCCTAGCGTAGGAGCTGGAACCAGTAGTCAGCCCCGTAGTGGCGATCCTTGCTGGAATATGATCGCTTCCCAACTAGTAGAAGCTGTCACCATCACGACCCAAGCCCAGAGCTATCGGAAACTAAAAGCTTTTTCTGGGATTTTGCAGACGCCTGCGGGGGAAGAAGGGATCGAGGCCTGGAGGGACCATACACTCCAAGCAATAGCGGAGTGGTCGTGCTCTGAAGCCAGTAAAAGACAGAGGCTGGTCGAGTGCCTCCAAGGTCCAGCCGCTCGGTTGGTACGGACGCACCGAGACGTGGAAGGAGAAGTTACTGCCCAGGAACTAGTGGACATGTTAGTTCATTCCTTTACCCGAAAAGACGACGAGGATGAGCTACTGGCTCAGTTCAAAGCTCTTCGCCAAAAAGAAGGACAGGATTTATCGGCCTTTGTTTGCGACCTACAGCTGTCACTGTGGACCCTCCTGAACAAAAATATAATTTCCGCAGCTGAAGCGGACCGATACCGACTCAAACAGCTACTCAAGGGGTCGTTGCCTGATCACAACATAGCCATAATGATGCGGGCCGCACCGATCACTGTAGTACCGCCCAACTACATGGAATTAATGAAGTACATCAGAGAACATGAAGTGCAGCGACATTTCCATGAATCAAAGAAACCCAAAGCTATCATCAAGGGCGACCACGTGGCTCTATCTGCCCCAAAGGGTAAGCAATCTTCCACCCCGGAGGAGGAAGTGACCCACCCGTTGCCTGCCAGGGCAGGTCGTGTTCCCGAGAGGTCATCGTCCACGTACAAGGGTCGTCCTGAATGCCGTGAAGTAGTGTGCTACAACTGCGGGAAGAAGGGCCACTTCTCCAACGACTGTCCGGAGAGGGATGACCCTCCGGAAGAAAAACCTCCCGATAGAAGAAACACAGCCCGGTAGATGGTATGCCGAGCACAAACTGCCGAGTCTTACTTGGAAACCCCTCCTGGAACCACCGATGTCCCTGCTGACGCCGGCCCCGGGGATGACGCCTCCAACCGGGAAGCTTACAGCCAAGTAGGCCCCGCGGCCATCGTGCGGGTGTTACTGGAGGGGATCTATGCGTCGGCCCTACTGGACACGGGATCACAAGTGACCATCATATACCGCAAGTTCTATGACCAGCACCTCAGATACTGCCCCCTGAGGACGGCCGATCATATGAAAGTAAGGGGGTTAAGTAATGAAGGCTACCCCATCGATGGGATTGTAAGGGTTCAACTGGAAATACTCCAACTGAACACAGGCAAGAGACACCCCATGCATGTAGTGGCGATGGTATGCCCAGAGTCCCAAGACCAGTGCAAGTATCCAGTCATCTTGGGCACCAAGACTGATATAGTGCAAGCTGTGATCCGAGCGTACTTGAAAGAGACTAACGAGTTGCCGCTAGCCAATTCTCTCCTATATCCTGTCCTATGAGATGAGTGCAAACGGGTATATGCCCTGGAGCGTCACAGGGATCTCTACAATCGTCAACGCGGACTGACGACCATATTACCAGGAGGAGTGCAAAGAATGGACGTCTGGTGCTGTTATCCCGAACGAGATTAGAGCGATCAGCTTTTCTCTCTGGAGAGTACCCCTGAAGAAGAAGTTCAGAGAGGGTATAGGATACTACCCGAAGTGAGGGAATGGACGACTAAAATCCCTCTCCGAACCCACGTGTATGTGCAGAATATCTCCCCCTTCCCGATGGAGTTTGATACAGACCAAAGTTTGGGTTGCATATATCCGGTCAGCCCTGTGGAACCAACGCCTCAGATGAATGCGGCAGCAGTGAATGAGCGGTTGGTCGATCTGGACTTCAACTTCGGCGAGTCGACGTTGCCCACCAAGTGGAGAGAACGGCTGATCACCCAGTTGAATAAACGACGGAATGTGTTCTCCACGAGTGAGATGGATGTGGGTTGCAGTCGCAGCGCCCAACACACCATTCGACTGAGTGATGCCACTCCGTTCCGGGAATGCTCTCGTCGCATCACCCCGCGGGATGTGGACGATGTGAGGAACGCCATACAAGACATGGAAACCGCTGGGATTTTGACGGAGTCTCGTGGGCCCTACGCGTCACCAATAGTGGTGGTGCGGAAAAAGAACGGATCCGTACGACTGTGTGTCGACTATCGAACTCTGAACAATCGTACGATACCGGATCAGTACAACCTTCCGCGCATTGAAGAGATCCTGAATGCTCTGAATGGAAGCCAATGGTTCAGCGTGCTCGATCTACGATCTGGGTACTATCAGGTACCTATGAATGCCGAGGATCAGGAGAAGACAGCCTTCGTCTGCCCCCTTGGGATCTACCAATTTACACGTATGCCCCAAGGTATATGTGGGGCCCCTGCTACCTTACAGCAACTGGTGGAGAAGACTATCAGGGACATGAGCCCTCGGGAGTGTCTTGTATACCTGGACGACATCATTGTTTTCGGAAGAACTCTGGAGGAGCATGAAGAAAGGCTGCTTAAAGTAATAGACCGTCTTGGGAAAGAAGGGCTGAAATTGTCCCTAGACAAGTGCCGGTTTTGTCACACTTCAGTGACCTACGTGGGGCACATCGTGTCGGCTCAAGGGATCGCCACTGACCCAGCCAAAGTAGAAGCGGTCGTGAACTGGCCACGGCCAGAGAACGTCACAGAACTACGATCCTTCCTGGGGTTCTGTGGGTATTATCGTCGCTTCGTGGAAGGGTACTCTAGTAGAGCCAAACCCCTGAACAACCTGTTGAAGATATACCCCGAACAGACTGGAAGGAAGGCCGTATCGGCTCGCCAACCGTTTGGTGATAAATGGACGTCGGAGTGTGAACAGTCCTTCCTGAAATTGAAGAAATGTCTGACCGAAGCGCCGGTGCTGGCGTATGCTGATCCCGAACAACCATACGTTCTGGATGTGGATGCCAGTCTCAATGGACTGGGGGCCGTCCTGCACCAGAAGCACCCCGTTGCCTACATCAGTCGCAGTCTGACACCCAGTGAACAGAGATACCCCGTCCACAAATTGGAGTTCCTGGCTCTCAAGTGGGCGATCACCGTGAAGCTCCACGATTACCTTTATGGGGTAACGTTTGAGGCAAGGACGGATAACAATCCCCTCACGTACATGAATACGTCGGCCAAATTAGATGCAGCAGGACACCGATGGCTGGCCGCTCTAAACAATTACAGCTTCTCCATGAAGTATAAGCTGGGACCATTGAATGTCGGGGCTAACGCCCTCTTCCGACGGCCAGGACTAATTGCTACCCAAGATGATGAGGAATGGGAAGAACTCCCAGGACCCGGAGTGCGAGCTATGTGTAGCACTGCCGCCATCGTCAATGACCAAGGGCCTTCTCAGAATTACGAGTGGCAGATTCATTGGGATGCCAGTCGCAGGCTGTCCCAGCCGCTTACTGCGGCCCAAAGGGGATGAACATAACGCACGACAAGGTGCTATGGTGGAGAGATCTGGTAGACTATCAAATACGAGATCCTGTCGTCAGTATCATTAGGCAAGCCGTTGAAAAGAAGAACCCAGCCCTTCTGAATCATGCTCCCAATGACTTGGTGGCCTTGCTCATGCGGGAAGTGGACAAATTCGAAATAGACAATTGCTTACTCTATCGGGTGGTGCAATACCACAACCACCCGGATAAGCGACAACTAGTCCTCCCTAAGAACTTGCAATACATGGTGTTGAAGTCCCTACATGTTGAGCATGGACATCTCGGAATAGAGAAGACCTTTGGGTTGGTCAGAGACCGCTTTTTCTGGCCCAAGATGCGAGAGGCCGTTGAATGCCACTGTCGCCGCTGTACTAGGTGTATACAGCGCAAGAGTCTGCCCACCAGAGCAGCCCCTATGGCCATCTGAAGAGTTCTGGCCCCATGGACCTTGTGTGTATGGACTTCCTGTGCATTGGGCCCGATAGCCGGGGAATATGCAACGTGCTTGTCATCACGGACCATTACACCCGGTACGCCCAGGCCTTCCCCACGAAAGATCAGAAAGCCATCACAGTGGCAAAAATATTATGGGAGAAGTACTTTGTGCACTACGGTCTTCCCAACCGCCTTCACTCCGATCAAGGGCGGGACTTCGAGAGCACATTGATCAGAGAACGGCTCAAAATGCTGAACATTTCCAAATCACGAACGACCCCGTATCACCCCGAAGGAGATGCACTGCCCGAACGCTTTAATCGGACCTTACTAGACATGCTTGGAACACTACAGAGTGCTCAGAAAACTGAGTGGAGTCGACACGTGGAGGCCCTGGTGCATGCGTACAATTGCACCAGACACGAGTCAACTGGATTCTCCCCATACTTCCTCATGTTTGGGCGAGAGGCGAGACTGCCAGTGGACGTACGTCTTAGAGTTGCGATGGATGGGATACACAATGCTACCCATTTCAAATATGTGCAAAGACTTAAAGACAGTTTACAGCAGGCCTATCAACAGACTGAGAAGTCTACAGCTAAGCTGAACACTGGAAATAAAAGGCGATACGATCATAAGGTCAAATATCAGGAACTTCGTCCTGGGGACGCTGTGTTGCTTAGGAATCTGGGAGTCCCGGGAAAACACAAATTGGCGGACCGATGGAGAGATGGGGTATACGAAATTGAATCTCAGATGCCTGGCCTCCCGGTCTATCGCATCAAAGACACTGAAGGCCGGGTAAAGGTATGGCACCGTAATCATCTTCTCCCCATCCCACAAGTGGGAGATGAGGAAACAGAGATACCGGCCACACCGCTCAACGGTGAGTCCGACGTATCAGAGATGGGTCAAGAGACTGTCCATAACGAGACCCACTCTGAAACTCCGGAAGACCCTATGGAAGGACCCTCTCAAAGGGACTACCCCACGGAAGGGGCATCTCCCGGAGAGCTACGGGTAAAGGGCCAGCCTTTGGATGCACAGACCCCGTGCTTTGTGCCTAACAGAGACTGTTCAGAGACATTTCTCCCCTCAAGGGAAGAGGCTGAGCCTCAGGACTGTGTTTATTACTCCCCAGAGGCAGTTGCGGAAGAACAGCTTCGCCGGAGCCAAAGAGTAAGGTACCCTCCAAATCGGGTAACCTATGATCAAATTGGGGCACCCCATTATGAGGCTCAGCAGTGGGCTCGCGGCAGAGTGCAGTCTGTCATTGTGATGTGAGATAGTTAAGATCGTATGTGGTTGTTGCAGTTTTATTATATAACGGTGTTGTGCTATTTTCATTATATAACTTCTGTACATAGTTATATTGAGTTGTGTCCCAAGTGAGGACGTTGCGGTTTTTACCATGGGGAGGATGTAGCCAGGTCCCCTGTCGGTGCGGGCGCGAGCATAGCGCACCTCTCCATTGATGCGGCTGGGTTGCCAGGGACGCGAGCGGGGCGGTTGCCGGGGACACGAGCGGGCCAGTTGCCGGGGATGCGATCGGGCCGTTGCTAGGGCCGCGGTCGCGTCGCGTGGGTCCTGGCGGCTAACGGAGCAGGGCGCTGCCATTGATAGCACTGTTGCGCATACGCATGAGCTCTCACAGCGCGGGAGAACACTGAGAGGTCGCGCATGCGCAGGAAAGGGCAGTCCACCCCAGGGTGCACAGGGGCAGAGACAAGTGACCCCAGGGAGCCAATAGGGCTGCAGCATCTCCCTGCTAGGAGATGGATACATTTCGCGGGCTTGCAGCACGTTAGTTATTTGGTGACCGGAGCAGCTAGGGGAAGGAGGTAGGGTGCAAGAGTCTGTGACTCCCTGCACTAGGCCAGCATTCCCCCTAGGCCCCAGATAGCCCTGAGTCACAGTAGCTGAGTATTGTAGGGACAGGCCCTAGGTTAGGGACCCTGCCCCATTAGCTATTTGTTAGTTAGGGACACAGCAAACACGGCGCTTCCTGCTGAGAGACTTGGTTCAAGTCGCTGTCATTAAAGCGAGCTGGACTATCTTCAGGGTGAGATCGCCCCTGACGGATCACCACGTGGGTGGATCCTGGATATCGTGTAGGAGCTCGTCTGATCCTTTTCGAAGCGGTGGCAGATCCGAGCACGGTACTCTAACTCTACAAGTGCACCAACAATCCATTTAGCCTTAACTAGTGACTGCGCAGTCACACCTATCCTTTCTCTTAGAGTGCGGGACATTGTGTGGGGTTACTGGACACGGGGTGGGATCATCCGGTGAAGGGTTGGTAAAGTGTTGGCGTCCGCTGTCGCGTGTATAGAGTTGGCGTCCGCCGTGGCGTGTAGAGTGTTGGCATCCGCTGTGGCGCAAGAGTGTTAGCGTCCGGCGAGACGCAGTAGTTAGTGTCTCCTCTAGGGAGGGACACCTGTTGATGTTATCTGCACGTACGTTTCTATGCTCACAAGTAAAATCACTAATTGGTTACACACGTTGTGCTGGTTATTTATATGTGTCCTGCGAGGACCAATTCCTGCTCTGCTAGGAACCATCGCAGGTGGAGGCGCTGCACCGAGTACAGGGTTACTCATATTATAATTGCCCCAGGTTCCCCGTGGCGGAAGCTCAGCCCTCCTGTGAGCCAACAGGTAACGCACCACACCCTGGTAACACTGTATGTTCTCCGCACCCACACTATATAGGCGATTGGGTGGGGTGGAATACCCGTTACATATATATATATATATTACACATAATAAAATGCACATCTGAAATATACAGATACCAGCAGTACCACTGATATCATATACAAGGTACTGTATATTGCAATAAATAGGACAAAACCCAGTTGCCCAACATTTACCCCATGGTTATCCTGACTAGAATAGGCAACTAGGCAGAGCTTCCATTTAGGAAACCTTGTATCCCATTTCGTCACAATTCAACACTATGCTTGTTGTTCGTCTTGGCAGATGACTGTGTCCCACTGATACCTGCACACTAAGGGAGGATTGTGGAATGCTAGGAAAGCACACCTGGGACATACACCATGACGTTGACGAGAGGCTCATTTGTGTTCCTCTTTCTCACCTTCTCCAGGACTCTCCTCGCTAGCGGCTGTCATGATAGCAGCTGCCAGGCTTGTAATAAAGGGGTCACACCCAGCCGGCAGTCTCTGCAATCATGCGGGACATGAGGGTTTAATGGGATCTGTGTATATGTTGATCTGCATTCCCCCGCTTCAGCAGAATTGTCCCAGATCTTAGATGTATTTCCCCAGCAGCACTGTGTTATTGTATATATCCTGTTATCATGGTCGTGATATGAGGGGTTAATGGGATCTGTGTATATGTTGATCTGCATTCCCCCGCTTCAGCAGAATTGTCCCTGGGTTCACTGCACTTCTTACTTCCTGGGGAGCGGGGGTTAGCACTGCGGAGCGGGTACAGCTCCTGACAGCAGTGCTCAGAAAAGCCCACCACTCTCACCTTGTAAAGGGGGAACAGGAGCTTCCCCGGCGGACCACCAAAGCTCAGCAAATTTGTGGATAGCACGGAGGACATCAATGCATTTCTTAATGACATCGAGACGCAGTGTTCCCGGTTCCGAATACCAAGGGGGGACTGGGTGGTCAGACTGCGACCTCTGTTATCTGGAAAAGCCAAGTGGACTGTGCAGGGTATTCCATGCGTGAATGCCGATGGCTACGGTCATGTCAGGAGTAGGTGCTGACAAGAATGCCTTAACCCCAGAAGCATACCGGGGCAATTATGGACGGGGGAGTACTCCCCGGGGAGTTATTCAGTGACTATGCCGGCCGTAAATGGGGTACAAAATTCGATATCCTACTGGACTTGTTCTTTCACGAGCAGTTGCTGCAGCAGCTCCCCTCGGACATGAGGGCATGGGTCTTTAACCACAAACCTCAGACCTATGAGGAGGCTGCGAAAATGGCAGGCGAGTGTGTGGCCAGCAGGGCTGCAATGGATGACGCAGCAGCTCCCAAAGGAATGGCCCGCATGGCCAAGGGAGCTAAAACTACCCCTCAGTCGACCCACAAACCTGCAGCAGCAGTCAACGCACCCAAGGCTGGAGAGGTTAAACACGCGAGGCGGTGTTTTGCCTGTAACAAGGTCTGACATCTCAGACCAGACTGTCCGGTCTGGGACCTGTCCAAGGGACCCCATTAGGGGCAACGATCACCAGCTGCGAGGCCAGTCACCTGTGTTCGACTGGCACACACAGAGGACCCAAGTACCGCCATGGAACCAGCCCATAGAGGGTTGTCCAGCGGAGAATCTGCACTTGCCACCTCGGGACCAGCAGCGGAGATCGGGGGACATCAGGTTGCACCAGTCGGGATGCAGCCCAACAATGACTGGCAGAAGCATCTGTGGAAGGTGACCATCGGGGATCAGCAGGCGGACGGCTTGCTGGACTACAGGGCCACCGTGACTCTGATTCGCCCTGATATGGTGCGGCCAGAGGATTTGCTCCCGGGCACCGGGATGCAACTGACCATGCCAGACGGAGGACCGCGGTCACTCCAAGTTGCCTGGGTCTTTTTGGACTGGGGTGCCGGACGTGGCATGAGGGAGGTGGGGGTTTTGCCTGGGTTGGATGCCGAGATCTTACTTGGTAACGACCTGGGACATGTAACCTGTGTTTTCACAACTGAGCTGGCGCCTGTTGCAGCGATCACCAGGAGCTAGTCAGCAAGGATCGCAGCAGAACCAGCCCATCCCCCTGCATTTGGGACCTATGGTTTCAGCAGTCTCTGCGGAGACCAGATAGGTAAGCCAGATGAAGTCGTCTTCTGATTCTGACTTACTGTTCCCCTTCCCCTGTCCCCCTGACTCAGGTATGACCGGAGGGTGGCCAGTGTTAGGTACCCAGTTTAGGGATGGGGTGCGATCAGACCCCAGCTTAGAGGGCATGAGACTTCGGGCATCCGAGTCTAAGTCAAGTAAAGGGTCTGATTACTTCTTGTGGCACCGCTGGCTCCTGCATAGAGAGCAAGGGACTACAGGGTTAGATGAAATATGGACGGGGAAGAGACAGCTAGTGGTACCCCGGGAGTATAGGCAGCAGTTGTTGCGGGTAGCCCACTCCATTCCACTAGCGGGGCATCAGGGGTCGCTCGGACAGGAGCCTGGCTGTTGCAGCAATACTACTGGCCGGGGGCATCCAGTGAGGTTGCAGAATTCTGCCGGTCCTGTGATGCCTGCCAGCGAGTAGGTAAGGCGGGTGACCGTATGAAGGCACCTCTGAACCCATTACCGGTAATAGGGGAACCCTTACAGCGGATAGCCATGGACCTCGTGGGACCCCTCATGGTTCCCAGCTGGTCAGCGAAGCGCTACATCCTCACGGTGTTGGACTTGCATTAATTTTGACGTGGTGACGTGGTGACGTGGTGTGCAGGCTTATGACGCTTTGGCCAAAGGGTTTAACTAAATAACCAAGTAAATATTATTATTATTGAAGTATTTCAACTTTATACATATTACTTTATATGTTTTGTCAATTGGATGTAGCATTGGGCACCCCTGTCTTTTGCAGCTTTATAACCTAGCTGGAGCAGCCCCTGAACCCTTAAAGTAGGTTCTGGGTACCTGGGAGTATTTCTGCTATACTGGGGAAACCCTGCTACACTAGAGACTCCGTGCATAGCCGCAGATATAATTTAACCCCTTTATACCCATTTACCTTGTCTGGCTGATGCTGCAGCAGGGATCCTGGCGGTGAGCCGTAATAACGCTTTCAGAGTCAGAGTTTGGCGGAGTAATGTGCTTGGCTGTATCCGAGAATCTCACTCAATCCTCGGATACAACTTTTGGGTTATCCCATAACTTTGGAACCCCGATACATAGACACATTCTGTAAAGACTTTCTCCGATAAGCCCACCCTGAAACTTACAGCCTAGAAATCTCCCGATCCCAGCACCCCAGTAAAGGCAAATAAAGTCACATAAATCTTTATTGTCGCAAAATTAGTATACAGTTGCAGTAATACATTTTCGACACCTGGGTCCCAGAGCTGACACTCTAAGACCCTAACACACGGGTCAGGGTTAACCAGGTGGGATTGACCTTTATTGATGAGCCTGGTTAACTGTAGAGGGAAAAAGGGGGTGGCCCGGTATTAAAGGGATTGCACCCCATTTGGCCATCCCCTGACCTCACCAGGGAGACAAGGGGTTAACTGGGCTGCGGTCCAGAAATGTGGTTTAACCCTTGTTATAACATGCAAATGTATATTCCCCTGTCCCCATGCTTTATTGTGATATCTTGTTATATCAGTGTCTGCATCACACACACACTGGGATCCATCCGGGAGGGCAAGGGTTAATAGTTATTCAGTGATTATAGCCCTTTGTGTAATTTTCCCACCTTTTCAGGCACCATTTTGCAGAGTCCCATAGGCCGCCATTAGAGCTCCATGCATTTCAATGGCGGATCTTGCTGTTTTGGACTTGTTTCCCTCGAAGACCAGCAGATGGTGTCCGAGAGGAGGAGCGGCGGTTTCCCATTGTAAGTCAATGGGCTCATTGACTTCAATGGAGATTCCTCGACGGCGCTTTCCAGGAACGAGTTGGCTGCCGTCCAAACCGCAAAACTGCAAAGCGGAAACTTTTTCTAAAAAAGAGCTTTGATCACTGTTAGTCAAGTTCAACGTTAAGTGGCGTGGGAATCTACAGTTCTAGGGCACCGAGAAATAAAATTCTTTTTGCCCCTAGTCCCTAGACCTCCCCCCACTCGACCACCACCGGGTCCCCGTATCCTGGACCCCCGAGAAGGGTCGTGCCGAGAGAGCGGGTCATGCCATAGGTTCCAATGGCGGCGGCAGAAACAGCTCAGGAATTCGACTAAGTGTAAAAATCTAAAAACCATGAATCCATACCTCCGGTTCCAGAGGGTCCTGAGGGCTAGGGTTTGGGGTATCTGTAGGCACTGCTCCGGCATGGCTGCAGAACCATCCTTGACCCTCTTGGACCAACCCGACGGAGTATGGACCCCCTTGAAAGTTCGGGGAATTCTCCCATAGACTCCAATGGTGCCAATTTCCATTGACCGGCTCTGGCGGAGAAACCCCATAGACTTCACCGGCGGCGATGCCTCGTTGAAAGTCTATGATGGCGGATTCCCATAGCCGCCAACGGCGGCGGTTTGCCATTGAAAGTCTATCGCGGCGGAGCCCGTTGTTTTCAATGGGGATTTAGTGGAAAAAAAAACGTGATTTAATTTACAGCGGAGATTTTTGTATTAAAATAGGAAACGGTTTAAGTTGTATTTGTGTAACTCCGGTTCCGAAGGTCTTAGCAGGCTGAAACTTGGACCATATGGTGTCCCAGTTCCGGCATTAAGATTTTGGTAGTTTGGACCCGCTAGACCCAACGGAACCAGATATTTTAATATGTTTGTATTTTACATATAACACTGTATCCCAAGGCAGGGATAAAACCCAGAGGAAATTCCTTTGCATACAAGGAAGCATATGGTCAGAGAGGCGACCCAATGTCTAGGACTTAAGTATTGTTCAAAGGATTTTGTCACCCTCACTGTTTACCTGAGGGCAGAGACGACTCAAACCAGAGCAGTCTGTGAGTGTCACATTTTACACCTTCCAACAAAGAGTATCCTGCCAGAAATCCCATTTGGTAGACTGGCTGGCATTCCTGATGTAAATGTGGGGCTACAGAAATGAGACCCCAGGGTCCTAGTGCGCATGAGCTGACTGGCAGGGGGGCATGGATTAAAATGTGTTCCCACGTTAAAGATTGGATACAGTTAAATGTTGTCCAATCACCTGTACTTAATGTTAAGGATAGGGTTACAAAAAATATATAAACTGTGGTAATCCCTATATCCATTGTCTTCTATACCATCTGAATTGTTACCTGATTGCTGGAGAATTGCTATTTGATACTTCTCATTCCCCACCCCCAAGTAAGTGTACTTCTTGCCTGTTACTGTACTATATTGCTGTGTTCACCTATTTAAGGAATAAATATACTTTATTATATCTAAGCCTCGTTCAGTTCAACCCAGTTATTTGGTGTATTATTATAGCCTGTCACAAAGCTCCCGTCACATTAACCACTTCACCATCACACTCTACTTCTAATATAGTTAGGCATTTTAGTCTCCAAGAGGCAGCAATATAGCATCTGGTTGCTGTTAGGATATAGTGGTTTGGAAAGATACCCGGGCGCTATCTCTGCGAGGCGTACATAAATATATCAAATAAAGAAATATAATACAGCCTGGAAGTAATGTCTTTCGAGTTGTTCTCCTGTGACTCAAACCCCAGCAGGATCTATCCAGGATCCTTATGAACAAGGTGATACAAAAAGATATATATATCTGTATATCATAACAGCGTATATGTATTGACTGTACCACCTTTCCATTTTCACGAGGATAAATACCCTGAGAGTTGGAGGAAGCAAGAAAAAGGACAGCAACGACCACAGAGGAAAAGACGCCACAAAGAAGAAAACAACTTTAAAGACACCTTGTTGGGATAGAACTTACACAAGGCCGTGTAAGTTTTCCATTTATTTATATTCTTCCCACCCATCCATACAGTACACATCATCGTCTGTACACCATCACTATATGGAGCCTGCCACATAAACAGGCGTCCACAATAGAGGTGTGTTTCATTACATTGATCATTAGTGTATCGGGTATACTACTAACTGTGCTCCCCCATCTTCTTTTTGTATCACCTTGCTGTTAGGATATGTTCAATTAGTTTAAGGCTGTTTTTGGTATATTTTATTGGGGTTTAATAAGGAGGGCCTGCCAAGGGTTTGGAACAACTCTTAGATCCAACAAGTCATATATGAGGTCATATGTCTTTATCCAAAGGTACTCCACCTCGGGGTACCCTCACCCTCTAAAACATAGTGGGGATGTTGTTTTATATATTTTGTTCAACTGTGAGGGACAAAAGGTACAACCTGTACAAAACCTAGTAACCATTTTCCTTGGTAATCCCATTGATCGAGGCTACTGCCAGCTCGTCCCAAATCTTTTCCCATTCCACCATTTCCAGGACCTCGCCTATGTTTGCCTCCCATTGTCTCATAAACTGGGTTTTGAGTATGCACCACATGGGATTATGTCATATTGGATGTGGCATTGGGCTTCTCTGTCGCTTGTTGTATATATTTGCCATGCTCAATAGCTCTCCTTTTTGACACTTATATACATATATATTTTGTAGGGGCTCAGGTGTCCCCAAAAAGAGCTTGCTGGGGTTCTGTGTGTTGTTTGTTAACTTATTTTCAGCTGTTGGAGGTTAGTGGCCCCCCCATAACAGGTTTTAAGATCGCTCCTCCCCACTTCCCAAGTCAGCAGGTCCTTTTAATTTTACTGGATATAGATTCAATGTTGGACTTTCTCCCTCCTAACCTCCTAATAGAGGTAAATGAGAATTTTAATCCTAATAGAGGTATATTAGTATTTTATCTGGTAGTGTTAGGACCTGTAAACAGGGTCTGCCTTGTCATGGCTCACAGGCTTACAAAGCTTTGGCCAAAGGGTTAAATTAAATTACCCCTTTTCAAGAGAAAATAATTATTTTACTGTGTATTTTTGTCATATTGGATTTAGCATTGGGCTTCTCTGTCGCTTGTTGTCCATATTGGATTATGTACTGATACAGAAGTGATATCAAACCCGTGTGCAATGATAGACTCGAAAAGGGTATCATTGAACGAGGAAACTCCTGGGCTTTTTGAGCTAACAAAGAGTCTCAACTGGAGATATCTAAATAGCTCCCCTTCAGGTGCACCAAAACTTTCCTTAAATGTATTGAATGTTTAAATCCTAGTGTCTAGCAGCAAATCCCCGCTCTGGTTATACCCACAGTTTCCCACCAGTGGAAGCTTTGTCCCGAGCATTCAGGTTTGAAATCTTGATTTCCAAATAGTTGAGTCATGTTTGAGCATTTTAAGGTAAATTTGTGTTTAAATTGGTTCTATTCCATATATTCAGAGTGGGAAATCAACGGGTTTGATGCCAAAGCCTTCGATCTGGAATGGGCTGGGAGCCATAATAGAGACCCAAGTGATAATGGGCCTGTATCTGCTGCCTCAATATCTAACCATACAAGTTCCCCTCTTTCCAAATGCCACAATGTCAGCCGACTCACTTGTGCTGCCTTGTAATTCGAGTACAGGCATGGTAGGGCTAGGCCTCCAGAGCCAGATGTACGTATCATAATCTTATATCGGACCCTCGTTTTTACCATTCCAAATAAATGTTGCCATGTGTTGTTGGAGGTTTGTGATAACTATTCCAATTAAAAAAAAAGATAAGAGTGCGAAAGAGATATAATACTTTTGGCACCAGATTCATTTGAACTGAATTAATTCTTCCAATCCAAGATATAGGGAATTTAGACCATTGAGCCAGACTAATCTTGAGCTTTCTAATGAGGCTGGGGTAGTTAGCCTCGTTTTATGTATTTATTTTGTTTGTCAAGATTATTTCCAGGTATTTCAATGAGGATTTTTGCCATTTTAGATCAAAATTGATGTCAATCAGTTTGACAGTTTCATTCGGCAATCTGATACCTAGAGCCTCTGACTTGGAGCTATTAGTTTTGAAGCCTGAGAGTTACCAGAATTGTGTAACACTATGGAAGAGGTTTGTAAGTGACCTCATTGGCTTTGGGAGGGACAATATTATGTCATCTGCGAATAGGGCTATTTTGTGGGATTGGGAGGTAAGCTTAATTCCATGTATATTGGAATCTTCTCTGATCATACTGGCCAGGGGTTCTATATATAATGTGAATAGGAGCGGTTAAAGTGGGCATCCATGTCTCGTGACATTTTTTTATTGGAATTGGATCAGATGAAAACCCTGCGGTTTGGACCCTAGACACTGGGGAGCTGTAAAGGCTTTTGATCTAGTTGAGAAACTTTCCCTGGGCGCCAAAAACAGGACAAGACGGCCCTCAAAAATGTTCCGTCCACCCTATCAAACGCCTTTTCTGCGTCCACTGCGAGAACCATGGTGGGGATCTCATTTTTGTGAGCTTTGTGGATCAAATTTAGCATTTGCCTCGTATTAATCAGATGCCTGACAATGAGGTATAAAACCTACCTGGTCTGGGTGTATTAATTTAGGGACATGCTGGTTCAGTCTATTAGCTAGAATTTTAGTAAAAATCTTGAGGTCCTTATTTAATAAAGAAATTGATCTATAATTGTGGCATAGTTGGGGTCTTTACCTTCTTTGTGAAGTAGTATCAGACAGGAAGGGAATTTTAAAGATTTTCTGCCCAATTGTTCCCTATGGGCTTTTTGACCTACAGGGACATTTGAGTCAGTTGCCCGCACATAACAGAAATGTGAAAATAAGAGGGAATCCAGACAGGAAGGAGATACTGATTCCATAAACAAGGGTGCCACTTTGCCTGAAATCTAGGAAACACTAAATGCCTCATCTCAGCAGTGGTCATGCAGCAAATGGCAGCGGCCAGGCACAAGAAAAACACTGCAGGGGGCCTCTGCTGGATGTGAGTAGGGGGAGGGTATAGTCTACAAAAAAGCAATACCCTACTTTAAATACATTTTTACTTCTATTTCTCTCCAAAATAAAGGTACTTGATGGCAAAATCAGCCGCAGGCAAGGTATAACCTTTATTTAAGGGTCTCTTCCATCACATAAGGCCCTTAATGATCTTTCTGAAAATAAAAATCCATGACTCTCAGTGACATTTTTAATGCTATAGATTTAAACTCGGGAGTGTCTCTGATCATTATCAAGCTTCACAATTTGTGTAAAACATTTTTCCATATTAGGATCAATTAAGTGTGTGAATTCTCTGATGTTTAACAAGATCTGAAAATATTTTCCACATTCAGAGCAAACAAATGGTCTCAGACTCGCCTGTGAGAATTATATGATGTTTATTAAACTTTGAGCTGGAGAATTTTTTTTTCCCACATTCAGAGCAAACAATGGCTTCTCTCCTGTGTGAATTTTCTGATGTCTAACAAGATGCGACTTAACGGAAAAAGATTTCCCACAGACAGAGCAAAGAAATGGTCTCTCTCCTGTGTGAATTTTCTGATGTGTAACAAGACGTGACTTAACGGAAAAAGATTTCCCACAGACAGAGCAAACAAATAGGCTCTCTCCTGTGTGAGATCTCTGATGTGCAACAAGACTTGACCTCTGAGAAAAACATTTCCCACATTCAGAGCAAACAAATGGTCTCTCTCCTGTGTGAATGATCTGATGTCTAACAAGATCAGACTTAAGGGAAAAAGATTTCCCACAATCAGAGCAAATAAATGGCTTCTCTCCTGTGTGAATTTTCTGATGTCTAACAAGATGTGACTTAAGGGAAAAAGATTTCCCACAGTCAGAGCAAACAAATAGTTTCTCTCCTGTGTGAATTATCTTATGTCTAACAAGATCAGTCTTAAGAGAAAAAGATTTCCCACATTCAGAGCAAACAAATGGTCTCTCTCCTGTGTGAATTCTCTGATGTCTAACACGATCTGACTTAAGGGAAAACGATTTCCCACATTCAGAGCAAACAAATGGTCTCTCTCCTGTGTGATTCCTCTGATGTGCAACACGATTTGCGTTCCTTAAAAAACATTTCCCACATTCAGAACAAGGAAACAACTTCACTCCCTTGTGAATTGTCTGATGTTTAACAAGAGCTGACTTACTGTTAAAGCATTGATCACATTCAGAGCACTTATACAGCCTTTCTGTATTGTGTGTTCTTTGGTGAATTGTATAATCTGATTTATTATTAAAGTTTTTACCACAGTCACTGCACTTATACTTCATTACTGACAGGTTGTTGTGAATTTTCTGGGCATTAGTGTTTCCTTTGTCCCACTTCTTAATATGAGTAGATGCATATTCATGTTCTTTCAGTGTATAAATGTGGGAAACTGTGGGATTTTCTTCTTTACGTGAGGCTGATTCCTCAGCCATAATTCTCACAGCTTTTCTCTGTCTCTTACTTGGGTTATTTTGCCTCAAGTAATTTTCTCCTTGATCACTTTTAACAACACTGTTATCTTCATTTACATGATCTGGTGAGCAAAGAGGAGTGTGCCCTCCTGCAGGTGTACTTCTGCTCATGGATTTATCTGTTGGAAATAAATGTGCTGTGAGAAACGAAGTTAATTAATAGCATACATATAATTTAACATTACTGGTTGAACAGTTCAATTACCGGTAGTATAAAACAAGTCCCAAAACGGAATAGAGTAGGGTAGAGATAGAACCCAAATGCAGCACTCAGGTTCACGCTTTGTGTGATGAGTGAATGATTTAAAACATAACTTTATTTACTGTACCAATTAGATAAAATAATGGGTATTAAAAACAGACGACCTGAAGGTAATCTGACCTTCAATACTTGAACCGTATAGGTTCAGGGTCTATGATATCTGTGTGTTCTGTGACATTCAGGTTACACACTAAACAACAGTCCTTATAAGGATCTGAAGTAAAAAGCAATTCTTACAGGGTGGCTCTTGGGTAAGTACTGGGTGCAAATCACTAATGGCAAAGTAAATTGAACCGAAATAGTAATAATGTATACTTGTAGTTGATAAACTGTGATTACATGAGATCTGAACAGTTCCAGCGTGCAGCGAGTCTCAGTAGAATAATTCTATGGTAAGTTGGATATTGAGTCAGGTTGACCTAAGGTAACCTCCTTCTGTGTGCAGTGGTAGGGAGGATATAACCTCTAATAACCTTTTAACACTAGTGAAAGGCTATTTGCACAGTATGCATACTGACACAGAATAAACTCATTCTCCCATATATCAGAGACTGCCTAAACCACGTGGTAGTGTACATACACATTTATAAAAATAGTAGTACTGGTTCATACAGTATAAGAACACCAAATAGTGATAGCTACCTAAATAATGCTCTCAGCTCAGTCTTACTGTGATTTTAATAGTATGGTGTGTATTACATTGTGTCACTAAGCCTCTGTAGACCTGATGGTTAACGCTGACAGATACCAAGATGTAGAGGTCAGTATATACTGGGTCATGGACTAACACACCTTTGTGATAGTTCTGCTCAGGGGAATCGTGACACACTGGTATTCACATGTAGGTAGGCTGAGTGCAACAGACAGTGTGTTGAAAGTGAAGTATCCCCTTATAACTGCTGTCAGGAGATCCCTGGATAACAGCAGTAAGAGGGGAACTAAACTAGATACTTAAGCCACATAAGAGCAACAGTTGCCTGTATCAAATTACAACGAGGCTCAAAGTGTCCATCGGGGCACTCTGAGTCTGTATAGATCGCGCAGGCAGGGAACCGCATCAACTCGCGGTTAGAGACTGTGAATGCGGAGGAAATCAGACCCCTGCGCATGCACGTGTGAAGACAGAGCCGCCAGGGGGCACATGTTGAATAATCAATCACTGAAATGGCTGACCAGTGATTGATTATTCAACAAGTGGGAGTCACTGGGTGTGTGCCGAGTTGCCATTGGTTCAACGCAGGGTTTGATGGGTATTTTAATCCGATTTTCCTTCTACTGTTTATGTTCTCTTTGACAAAGCACGGTACATGTGCAAAACGCATCAGCGTGGGTTTTGGGGGCTGTGGGGTGTCATTAAAGCTTCACTGGAGTGTCCTTACCCTGGTCTGTGATTTTTACCTGCGTGGGAGTTGCACCACTTCCTTACCTTGTATTCCTTCCGACTCAATCAGCAGGAGCACACCGGATCAGCCACACGTCCTGCTACCACAACAGTGAGTACCATTTATTTAGTGGTCCCTGTCCCATATAAGATTTACCTTACATTGGAGGCTATTGGGGGGACCATCGTACCACTGCAATTATCAGTGTATCATCCGCATGGACAGCTGTTCAGTAAGCAGTTTCAATACACTTAAAAATGACTTTGGTTACTAATGAGATGCGCCACTAGGGGGTGTGAGACTCCCATTTCTCTGCAAACATGGATTATAAGGCTGAAGACCGAGAGAAGACTATACTACCCCCTACATGCATAATCTCCGTGAACACCTTCGACTCTTTAGAGAACATCGTTCAAGACCAGTCCAACATCCCTGAGGGTATCGAGGTACCAGAGGGCCATCTTTTTACCTCACCTGCATACCATAGGAAGGTTCTAGAATGGGGTAATTCCTCAAAGAGCTCAGGACATTGTGGCACTAGAAGAACAAGTGATCTGCTCGAACGGACTTTCTGGTGACCAGGAATGCGGAGGGAGATCAAAGAATTTGTCACCTCATGCCCGATTTGTGCTCAAAATAAAACTCCCTGGAACATACCCACAGGGTTACTCCAATATCTTCCTATCCCTGATCGCCCATGGACCCATTTATCTATGGACTTTATCATTGAACTACCAATATCTAAAGGCATGAACACAATTCTGGTAGTGGGGGATTGTTTCTTCAAGCAAGCTCAATTTATTCCTCTTAGGGGCCTGCCGAATGCTTCCAAGCTTTCTGAAATTTTTGTCCAAGAATTTCTTTGTCTCCATGGGGTACCTCAGGTTATTGTTTCAGATCAGGGGTTCCCAATTTATTTCTACATTTTGGCGCTAATTTTGCCAGCAACTGGAGATTTCTCTTCATTTTTCTTCTGGTTACCATTGCCAGACCAACGGTCAGACAGAACGGACTAACCAATCGTTAGAAGAGTTTATCCGATGTTTTATATCCGACCCCCAGGACAACTGGACATATCTTCTACCTTGGGCGGAGTTCTCTTAATAATTTACGGAACGAATCTTCGATGGATTTACCGTTCTTCATCAATAAAAGCTTTCACCCATCAGTCCTTCCCAGATCTGGGGTACCAGCAGCGGATAACAGGATCCAACAGTTACAGAGCTCATGATAGAAGATTCAAGTGAATCTCAGGAAAGCAGTTTTCCTACAGAAGAAACAGGCGGACCGAAATCGACGCGGAACCCCACATACAAACCAGGGGATAAGGTGTGGCTTTCTACCAAGCACATTTGACTAAAAGTGCCCACAGTGAAACTAGCACCCAGATACATTAGTCCATTTACCATCTCTGAGAGGATCAATACGGTGACCTATCGCTTACAATTACCATCTTCCATGCGCATTCCATCCGTTTTCCACACATCCCTCCTGAAACCATGTATACAGGATCTTCACTCTTCTGCCTCACCACCAGAACCCCTCCTTATATAGTAGACGGACAGCAAGAATTTGAGGTGCAGTCAGTACTGGATTCCAGGTTATCCAGGGGAAGGCTCCAGTACCTCGTCCATTGGAGGGGCTTTGGCCCCGAGGAGTGATCCTGGATCTCTCAGGATCAGTTACATGCTCCTAGCCTCGTCTGGGCATTCCACTCAAGGTACCCTCTTAAGCCATTCCTGAGACACCCGGAGGTCGCCCTTGAAGGGGGGGTACTGTGAGGATCAGCACAAGGCCCTGCCCCTGTCATGCACCTCGCGATATCACCAATGACGCGCGCCAGCCACAACCTGCGCCCAGGCACCGCGTTGCGGGAAGGGCAGACACCGCAGGGACCGTTTCCAGGCACTGCCTCTGTGACGCATCCCGCAACATCACAAGTGATGCACGTCAGCCACAGCCTGCGCACAGGCGCCACCCCGCTAGGAAGACTGACACCGTGGGGACCGCCACAAGGTCTCGTCTCCGTGACGACAGGGGCAGCGCACAGCACACGCGAAATACGTGCAGACGCCGCGCGGACACAGGCACTAAAGGGGTAAATGGGATCACTTATTCCACAGCTGCTACAGGCTCTGAACCGGACTGTCACTACTGTTACCAGTTAGAAATTGATTAACACACATTCCCAGCTAGCTCAAACTCCTACACCCACCACATCATGAATATATATTTATGTCAAAAAGAGTGCTACTGGGCGTGGCAAATGTATACAACAAAAGACAGGGGTGCCCAATGTTACATCCAATTGACAAAACCTTTTTAACTTGGGAGGTCTTTTCACTTCGCTGCAAAGAACAGGATCTACTATAGTTCTTTCCCCTAATACAGAGGTAAAGGGAAGGGTTCACAATGTAATGTTGGACCTGCATTAATTTTGGTTATACCTTGACGTGGTATGCAGGCTTATGACGCTTTGGCCAAAGGGTTTAACTAAATAACCAAGTAAATATTATTATTATTGAAGTATTTCAACTTTATACATATTACTTTATATGTTTTGTCAATTGGATGTAGCATTGGGCACCCCTGTCTTTTGTTGCCTGCCTATCACTATACAGAATACTGATGATGCTCACGCCCTGTAGCCTTCCCATTGGCTCTCTCTCCTTTATATGCTCAGCCTGCCCCTTGGCAAATTGGCTGAGCATAAACTTTCTTGTGTGCTTACCTCCTTGCTTCCTGTTGCCTTGCCTTGTTCGTGTTTTGTATTTTTGATCACAGCTTGCACCCGCACTTCTCTGACCCATGGACCACGGCTACGGACTCGACTATTCTTCTCTCTTTACCCCTGGACTCTGGCATCAACGACTATCCGAATTCTCCTCTCCTTAACCACAGCAAGTACTTAGACCGCTCTGACCTCTCCTACCCTGACCCGGCTAGACGACTACCACTCTGCACTCCGGACGTGTCTGTTCGGTTGTAGGTCGGTGGCTCTCATTATCCCCATTTCAGCCTCACGGTCCTTGCTTGTGGTGAGCACTCGTGACAAATTGATGTGTCTGGCCATAGTTGGGGTGCTGAAGAAACTGCAGCCCTACCTATATGAGCGGTCCCTTACAGTGCTCACTGATCTCAACCCTCAGGAGGTGGCTACAAAGGATGTCAGGGAGGGCGGCAAGTTTCTATGCTGGAGTCTTGTATTACAGGAGCTTGACTTTTCCATCCAACACAGGAAAGGCTGCAGGCATGGAATTGCTACTGGAAAAACATCCCAAGTGAGCCAAAAACCTTAAAAGTCTCTGGTTGTGTGGAACCACCAGAAGAGGTGGTTGCCACAGATCCCTAATCTTAGGGGTGAGGTGTGACGGCGAGGGGGCAACCAGGCTTTATAATAAAGGTTAAGTGAACTTGGTTGCCCCTGAACTGTGGTTTGGGGTCCTAGAGACTCAGCTCTTGGACCCGTGTATTGTGCATGCATTACTGTGACTGTGTGGAAATTATGCGACATTAAAGATTTTTCTGTGTTTTGCCTTTCCTAGGGTGCTGGGACCAGGGGATTTCTAGGCTGTAAGTTTCAGGGTAGGTTTGCCGGAGAAAATATTTTACAGAATGTGGTTATGTATCAGGGTTCCAAAGTTACAGGATACCCCAAAAGATGTATCTGGGAATCAAGTAAGATTCTCGGGGGGGTGGGGGAGGGAGGGGGGAGACAGACAGTTTAGTTCTCCCTCTTTCCCTCACACCAAAAGACTTAAGGGATTTCTAATAAAGTGTCTCAAGCATGTTAGTATGTTTGCTTGACTCTGGTACATGGGGTTCATGGGTGCTCCAGCCATGTATAAGGCAGAGCAGGTTTTTATTAAAATAAGAAGTTTGAGTGTCAGAGATATGGCTAGTGGGGAAAACAGTTAGAGTGAAAACTGTATCTCTCACACCAAATAGACTTAGCCTGTTTTAATAAAGAAGAGTAGAAAAGTATAGTTTATTAAAACTGGAATGTTTTAAAATGTTATATACTTTTTACTGTAACATAAGCTGGGTCTTTGTTCTGCAAGACTCAGAGGGGAGCTTATGGCTACTAGAGTGTGGAGCCATCAAGTCTGATGCTGGGTCCATAGATCAAAGTCACACATGCTGGCAGAGGTGTGAAAGCCATCAAAACAGGATGACTGAGTTAAGTGCCCCTGTCCTGGGAGGATTGCAGGCCATTTGGGCAAGCAGTCACCTTCCTAGACTGAGAGGCACCTGGGCTCTGCATGACAAGTAGGAAAAATGGTGATTTTTGCACATGCTCCTATGCCATGCAGAAGCTCAGGTGCCAGGCTTCACAAGACTGGAAAACATGTGAATGGCTAGCAGTAAAGTTCTCACGCATGTGGGTTGGCTGTAAGCCTGTGAGACTGACTTTGCAAAAGTTATAAAAAGTTAGTAGTTTCTAAGTCACACTTTCAGTACCATTTGGAGTGGAAAGTGCGGGAGCTGCTGGAGGTTCATGCTGATTTGAGCTCCAGAACTTTTCGGCTAAGACCCGGTCAACCAACGGACTATTTAAAGACTTTGTTTCAATCAGGAAAGTTAGTTTTTCAACCCCAAACCCCCAGTAAGTGTGGTTTTCTTCTGCCTATTGTAATCCAATGTGTGTTTGCCTGTTTCTACGGAATAAATCACAATTTATTTTACTTATTTGCTTTGCTCGGTGATATAATATAAATGTGTAAGTACCTGGTCCCCCGTGACAGGCTTATTTACTTTTTCTCAACAGTGGCATATGCCACTTCCATGGGCAGCAGTTTGGTTTCTTGCCCATCTGACTGACTACAGCACCGATAACATAGTCAGAGGCATTGGTCTGTACCAGGAACTTTTTGCTGTAATCTGGTGCAGCCAGAATGGGTGCACTAGCTAGGGGTGTCTCCAGTGCCTGAAACGCTGTTTCACAGGCAGGAGATCAGGCTACCATAACGAAGAGTCGCTTTTGGGTCGTCAGTCTAGAGTTTGGCTATGGCGCTGTACTGGGGAACAACCTTCTTGTAGAACCCTGCAGTGCCTAAAAAAACCATAACCTGACTTTTGGTCCTAGGGACCGGCCACTGCCCTATTGCCTTCCCCCTTTCTGGTTCTGGCTTCCGGTGCCCTCCACCCACTCTGTGCCACAAGTACAGTACCTCTGCCATACCCACTACACACTTTGTAGGCTTCAGTGTCAGCCCTGCCTCCCTGCTCCAGAAACAAAATGTAAGCCCCACAACTTACTAACTCCAGCAATGTTATCCAAATATGCTCTTACAAACTTTTGCATTCCATTCCAGTACCCTACTTACCAGGCGTTGGAAGGTAACCAGGGCATTCCTCAGGCCAAATGGCATCACCGAAAATGCATAGAGACCACTTGAAGTGATAAATGCTGCCTTCTCCCTAGCCTCCTGGGTCAGTGGGATTTGCCAACATCCTTTAGACAAACCCCTGGTGGTCAGATACCTTGTCCTGACGAGTTCATCTGCCCGCTCCTCAATGCGATACATGGGATCAGTAGCCGACACCCTCTCAGCATTGAGCTGCCGGTAGTCCACACAGAACCAGGAGGTTCCGCCGTTCTCAGGTACCAGGACTACCGGACAAGCCCAAGGGCTCTGAGATGGTACAATTACCCCTAGGGCCGGCATCTCTTCCACTTCCCTCTCTATACTCCCTTTTACTTCTGCTGATACACGATAGGCATGCTTACACAGAGGTCTCTGATCACCAGTCTCCACTGGATGATCTGGGATATGTGTTCTTCCCAGCTTACCCGGGAACAGAACCCTATGCTGCTCTTGTATAACCTTTGCTTGCACACGCTGCTGCGCACTGAGCCTGGACCCTATCCCTAACTGCTCCACTGTGCCCCCCTGCCTAGATTCCCCTAGGAGGTCAGGCAGAGCATTGCTCGCCAGGTCCCCCATCACTGGGCTACAAATAGCCAGCACTGATGCCACACTCTGTGTAAAATACCCCTTAAACATGTTAACCCCTATTTCTCCACACCGAACCAATCAGCTTAAATGCTGGGAAACACCAAGAACTGAGGTGCCAATTTATGTTGTTGGTGAAGATAGGCTTGAAATCATCCTAAATATTATTCATGCTATATTCTCTATAAACATATATATTCAGCATGAAACTAGTTAATGTAGTATTAAGTTAGAATTTATATAGGAAAAAGACTAGCTGACTGCAATGATAAGAAGTTAAATCAGTCTGAAGACAGGCAGGTGTAGGAATGTTCGTCTAATGAGTTGCAAGAGTTTGAATTCAAAGGTTAAAAGATTAGGAACATAGGAAAAACTATAGTTATTTAGTGACAGAACAACGAGGTTCACCTAGATCAAAGTGGATATTGCTAAATGAAGGAATATTGGCTGAAGCATTGATGATTGACTAAGAATATTTTGGATGACTGAGAAAAACAGGTATTGTTGCGATGTTAAGACTGCTTCAGGAAATATGTATAAAGAGTGTATCTGGATTTAAGGAATTCAGAATCCTTTACCACCCAAGCACAGAACAGAGCTGCAGATTCTCCACTCTATAACTACATTCTATTCGCCTGAATGATGTAAACAACTGAAATAATGCTGTAAAACATGTTACTATTCTGTCTCTGATTAAATTGAGAAAAGAACCGCGCTGAGGACTATTTGATATATATTGAAAGGTGGGACATTCATTAGCACCCATTTAATGAAGAAAATCTTCATTTGGTGAACCAGCAAGTCCAGCGAGACTAATCTTTAGTTGGGCCCAAGCTAAAGTCCCCTCAGGAGATTGTGCCGGCCGGAGGCACCGACTTATGTGTCCAGGATGTAACCTGCCAAGACTTAAGAAGATGGGCCCAGGCAGCCCAAAGGGGGACTAGGCGTGAAGCATTCCCAGCAGGACAGCGGGGAACTAGTGGGCTGGCTGACAGTGTCATTTACAAATGTTATTTAAATAACTAAAGCTGAGACCTTATTTTACTTTCACATAACTGTGTGGTGTCCGTGTGTATGTGGGGGTAAGAAATCAAGGGGTAGGCACACTAAGCCTTTATGCTTCTTGTTCTTGTTCATCATCAATGGGTTAATCAGATGCACTAAGAATGGGTTCTTGTGGAAGTGTCTCACCGCGTGGTGTCATCTGCTGCTACTGTTAGTGATATATTATATTGTACTTGTCCTTCACAGTAAAATCTTCCTACACATGGAGGAGGGTGGTTGGGGGAGAAAATTATATGCATGTGACCCTGCAGTGACTGAAAAGGGTAAATGAAATGAGTGTCCCTCCTGTATGTATCATCTTGTAGTGGGAAGGACCGATGTGAGGGATTGTAGGTATTTCTGTCTGTCACCCGGAAGTGGAACAGGTGTGTGTCTGTGTGTATCTATTCTCCTGTGGTGTGTTTCTATCTGTCCTGATTGAGTCAATGTCTGCCTGTACTTTGTACATCTATTTTGCTATTGTGTGTATGTGTACCGGTTCTACTGTGCCGCACATCTTTGTCTGTCAAGTGGGGCGTGTCTGTCCCACAATGTGCCTGCACGAGTCTGTCTGTCCGTGGAGTGTTCATGTGTTTGTCTGTTCCGTGGACGCCTGTCTGTCCGCACTATTTTAAGGGCTTCGGCAACTAAGCATTATGAATAGGGGGCATAGAGAGAAAAAATGTTGGGAACCTCTGCTCTAAAGTCTCCCGTCCTGAGTGACAGAGATGAACCTCTGTTTGCCCGGCTCTGTAACTTGTTTCATGTTCCTGACATAAACCTCACAACAAAAACACAAAGTGTAACTTGAGCTCCTGTTTGCTGGATCCAAACATGACTGACATCTCTATTAGAATAACAGAAAACCTCCTCTTACCCAGTGAGCTGAGGTTCTGGTGATTCCCCATCATCACGTCCTTGTAACGCTCCTTGTGTCCTTCTAAATACTCCCACTCCTCCATGGAGAAATACACAGCAACATCATCACACTTTATAGGTACCTGAAACCCAGAGAATCCCCCACTCAGTGTCCAGATATAATAATTGGTCCTGTAAGAATCTTTTCCTTATGGAAAGCCAGGTGAGCAAGGCAGAGAGGAGAATACAGATACATAGAACAGTTTGCTCAAGAAAAGGCTGAATGAAGACAGAAAGGTGGTAATATCTAACGCTGTATATTCTAGGGAAGGGGGAAGAGAAAGGGAACCCTCGCATCTGCCTCAAATATATATGTGATGTATACAACGGTGCAATAAGGGGAGAGAGAGAACAACATTAATACTAGGAAACAAAAGCACCCTTTTTGACAGCACTCGTTGTATGTGATAGTGTAAAGATGAATGATTTCAAATGTAATCTTTTAATTCAACCGATTAAAATAATTGTCAAAACATTTTGGTGACAAAACACAAAAAACAGACAACATTAAATTAACTAGTTTGCAGTTGAAGGACTAATTAATGTTGTCTGTTTTTTGTGTTTTGTCACCAATGTCAGTTGGATTTTTGGTTCTAATGTTTTGACAATTATTTTAATCGGTTGAATTAAAAGATTACATTTTAAATCATTCATCTTTACACTATCACATACAACGAGTGCTGTCAAAAAGGGTGCTTTTGTTTCCTAGTATTAATATCTAACGCTGCCCAGCAGCCCTCACCTCTCCAGTCAGCAGGTGAATGATGATGTTGGTGTGTTCCAGGATCTTCTCAGACATCAGCTTCTTGTAATTGTTTCTCTCATGTATCAGGGAGTTAGTTGGATTCTCCATGATGGGTCTCTGGGTCCTGCAGAATATTTCTGGCACACAGGGACTGCTGCTGTCTGTGACATGCTCCCCATGCTTCTTCACAACAATATAATCCTACATATTGAGAGACTGTAATAAATATCACTGTGCAGAGCAAGAGACACAGTTCACAGGTCTCATGTTCCTGCAGATTTGTTGCTTTGCAGTAAGAGGGACGCGTCTCTTGTTAACAGCTCTATACTCAATCTATTCAGTGCCTTCCCCACTAATTCTGTCTATTGTATCCCTGACATGTCTGCACCAAACTCTCTGACTCCCATGTGCCTATATGAGCACAAAAATCATGGATTGTACAAACATAACATTAAAAAGTATATGTATTCATTACAGAACTTGTGACACTGTGGATATTACAGAATAATGTAGCAGACACAAAATATCAATTTTATTATAATATATATATATATATATATATAGTGTAATTGTGGTGTGTGTGTGTGTGTGTGTGTGTTGTGTGTGTGTTGTTTGTGTGTGTGTGTGTGGTGTGGTGTGTGTGTGTGTGTGTTGTGTGTGTTGTGTGTGTGTGTGGGTGGTGGTGTGTGTTGGACTCGGATCTCCCTCTGCACAAACATGTCTCTGCCTGGATCCAAGTGCATTCAATAATTTTCAATTCCTCTCCCTCTACCAAGCTACATCCTTCTCTGGCCTTTGCTCTCCTGCTGCCCACCGTGTCTTTATGTGGTCCTGGCTCTCCATATGACCAAACACATTGCCTGCCCTTGGGTTCTTGCTTTCTTGTAATTACATGTGTCCCTGGATATTGCTTCTCAAGTACCTCCCATATAACACTCTGCAGGTCCCTGTTTATAGTGAGGGAGATAGAGTGTGTGTCATTATCACTTTCTCCAGCAGCCCTCACCTCTCCAGTCAGCAGTAGATAATCTCCAGGTGTGATTCAAGATCCTCTCAGTTATCTGCTTCTTGTCCTTGTTCATCATCCTGAGTTATTCAGATGCCAACCAAAAATGGGCTGTGGTTCCTGTGGAAGTGTTTCACTCACTGTGTGGTGACCCTGCAGTTAGTGATTATATTGTATTGGTCCTTCACTGTAATATCTTCCTATAAATGGGGAGAGAGGGATGTATAGGTGTACCCTGCAGTGAACAAAAGGATAAAATGAAATTAGTGTCCCTCCTGTCTGTGTCACCCTGCAGTGGAGGGACAATTGTGAGGTGCTGTGGTGTCCTGTCTGTCACCACTGCAGTGGGAGGGACAGCGTTGACCCTAAACGATACGTTGCTGTGTATTACTTTTTCAGTTCTCCTAGCGACCGTCCTTTATCTGATCCATTTAATGGAAGCGTTTCGCACAATAATTCTTGCTCTGTCTCCAGCACTTTATAACGTGCTTATTTTTTTTTTCCAGAACCACCAGATATTTTCAATGGTTTAATTATTCATTGGTTACAGTCATCCCACAGCACATTGGGTCTGTGCTAAGGGAGTTTTGGTAGGCGCTAGCAATTTTTCTCCAGATATATATCCCAGGATCTCCCTCTGCACAAACATGTCTCTGCCTGGATCCAAGTGCATTCAATAATTGGGTCAATTCCCTCTACCAAGCTACATCCTTCTCTGGCCCTGTGCTCTCCTGCTGCCCAACCGTGTCTTTATGTGGTCCTGGGCTCTCCATATGACCAAACACATTGCCTGCCCTTGGGTTCTTGCTTTCTGTAATTACATGTGTCCCTGGATATTGCTTCTCAAGTACCTCCCATATAACACTCTGCAGGTCCCTGTTATAGTGAGGGAGATAAGAGTGGTGTCATTATCACTTTCTCCAGCAGCCCTCACCTCTCCAGTCAGCAGGTAGATAATCTCCAGGGTGTGATTCAAGATCCTCTCAGTTATCTGCTTCTTGTCCTTGTTCATCATCCGTGAGTTATTCAGATGCACCAAAAATGGGCTGTGGTTCCTGTGGAAGTGTTTCACCGTGTGGTGACCTCTGCAGTTAGTGATATATATTGTAATTGTCCTTCACGGTAATATCTTCCTATAAATGGGGAGAGAGAGGGATGTATATGTGACCCTGCAGTGACAGAAAAGGATAAAATGAAATTAGTGTCCCTCCTGTCTGTGTCACCCTGCAGTGGGAGGGACAGATGTGAGGTGCTGTGTGTCCTGTCTGTCACCCTGCAGTGGGAGGGACAGCGTTGACCCTAAACGATACGTTGCTGTGTATTACTTTTTCAGTTCTCCTAGCGACCGTCCTTTATCTGGATCCATTTTATGGAAGCGTTTCGCACAATAATTCTTGCTCTGTCTCCAGCACTTTATAACGTGCTTATTTTTTTCAGACCACCATTTTGTAACTATGAGGTCATCACGCCATCACCAATGCTAAATAATATTTATTATATTCTTAAATGTAATCACCTAATATGACCGACCTATAAATGCTCACATTACATTTTCATGAGAACGTGTGAGTTTTTTGCAAGATATGATGAAAAATAAAAGGGTCCCATTCATTCTGAACAGTGTGTGTGTGTGTGTGTGTGTGTGTGTGTGTACATACAATATCACACATCCATCAGGAAATCTCTATACGTGAAGAAGCGCGTGGGCCTCAACCTATTGGAGCAGGCAAGGAGTGGTCATAGATCACGGAACTACTCCCCTCATTGAGACTCTCGGCTGCTACGAGAGAACCATCCGGGAGATCCCCGTTCCTATTCAATTTAGGGATTTCCCTTTTCACTTCTCCGGAGAACAGCGATAGAACTGGGGTCTTTATGTTTGGGATTACATTTAGGTAAAGAGAATATCTTGCTAGTTAGTCCCCTGCATCTCTCCCCTCCGCATGGGCTGAGATTATTATCATTATCAATTACTTACCGGATTTTATTAATACTATATATGGCCAGTACCGTGGGATATATTTACATTCAATTCCCTTCTCCAACAGGAGATAGAAAACGTTTTATTCAGTTTCCATCACTGGTGGTATTTGGAATTCTGACCATTGAGATTTTGAAATTGGTTGAATTGTTTTTGAGAACATCCAGTAGGGAAGTCTGGATGATTGAAAATGGGGGTTAGCTGCAATGGGGTGGACGCTAGTTCATACTTCCCCTTATTTTTGGACCATATATTCCACATGCACCTCATCGATCCCAGGTCAAGCTCAGACCCATTTAGTCGTTTTTTAATGGTTTGTTTTATCTTGTATCAGGTTGGACCAAATACAGAAGAATTTACAATTCATCTGATCGCAGACACTATCAGAGAGGTTTGGGGAGCCTCAGAATATCATAACATAATTATAGGTTTCCTTAACCAAAAAAAGGTTACACAACACTGGTCAATGTATTACACTAGCTGCTGTATGTCAGTGTTACAGTGTGCCTGTGTATTACAATATCTGCTGTATGTCAGTGTTACAGTGTGTCTGTGTATTACAATAGCTATGTGTATCAGTGTTACAGTGTGTCTGTGTATTTCAATAGCTGCTGTATGTCAGTGTTACAGTGTGTCTGTGTATCACAATTGCTGTGTGTGTCAGTGTTACAGTGCCTGTGTATTACACTTGCTGCTGTATGTCAGTGTTACAGTGTGTCTGTGTATTACAATAGCTGTGTGTGTCAGTGTTACAGTGTCTGTGTATTACAATAGCTGCTGTATGTCATTGTTACAGTGTGTCTGTGTATTACAATAGCTGTGTGTGTCAGTGTTACAGTGTGTGCCTGTGTATTACAATAGCTGTGTGTGTCATTGTTACAGTGTGTGTCTGTGTATTACAATAGCTGTGTGTGTCAGTGTTACAGTGTGTCTGTGTGTTACAATAGCTGTGTGTGTCAGTGTTACAGTGTGCCTGTGTATTACAATAGCTGTGTATGTCAGTGTTACAGTGTGCCTGTGTATTACAATAGCTGTGTGTGTCAGTGTTACAGTGTGTGTCTGTGTATTACAATAGCTGTGTGTGTCAGTGTTACAGTGTGTGTCTGTGTATTACAATAGCTGTGTGTGTCAGTGTTACAGTGTGTGTCTGTGTATTACAATAGCTGTGTGTGTATATAATGTGAATGATGACAGAGAATATCACATCATTACCTTACTGCAGCCATGTGTGGGAGGGTGAGGGGTGTGGTTAGCTCTGCACTAATTGGCTATCATTTTCCTTTAACGCAATGGATTCTGGGACCTGTAGTTTATCTGTACATATTATTTATTGGAAGGACAGAACTACAGTTCACAGAAGCACCTTTGGCAGGAAGGGAGAGATCACGTGACCAGCAGCAGCCAATCAGTGTGTAGATGTAGAGGAGGCGGTGATGATGATGATGGAGAGGAGGGAGAGGAGGGGAGGAGGAGGGAGAGGAGGGGAGGAGGAGGGAGAGGAGGGGAGGAGGAGGGAGAGGAGGGACGTCTGGCTGCAGTAACATGATCTTCATATCATATATAATATATCATCATACAGATTTATATCAGTGATTATGAGATAAAATAATAATATAAAGTGAAACATTTAAACTAATAATCCCTCAGTATAACGAGATTGTCTCTCTAATGACAGATATTAGTCACACACCCATAAGCAGTTTTCTCATCCATATTCCCAGTAACTCTCTCTCAGGATAATAAAGCCTGGGATCCTTGCAGCGGTTGCTGAGCCTTGTGAAATAGGAGATGGGACTTTGTCTCAGAGCTGATAGCACAGAATAGTTATATAATCCAGGATCAAAAGAGACATTTGCATAGGAATTCTAGTAGTTTAAAAGCCTCAGATTCATTTAACGGGTTAAAAAATGTTTCCTTTCAGAAAAGGGGTTAATTTCACCCCCAATTCTGCATCACATACACCAGTTCCTTTTCACCTTCAGGGCGCTACCCCCCACCAATGTCCCCCCTATATCCCCGTCTCTGCCCCCCCCCGCTCCTCTCCTGCGCTCTGCGCTGTACTATAGTGCGGCGCAGGACCGGTCACACCCTGTTATAGAGATATAATAACGCCCTCATTTCCCCTCCTGGCCGGGGGAGTCTCACCCTTCCTGCATCATTAGCAGAGGCCGGGGGCTTTATCATTTGGGATGGAGTGGAGGGGTCTTTATTGTGTAGCCGTGTCCCTCGTATCTCCTATGCTGGGGGACGACTGCGGTGTATGGGAGCGGCGGAGCTCCGAGGCGTACCCTGGCAAGTAGGGGCAACCATCTTGTATTTCGCGCATGCGCAATTGCAGCCGGGCGCATGCACAGTTAGATGCGGCGGTCATGTTAGGTGGCTCCTACAAGAGCCGCAGGGGAACTACAAGCCCCAGGCTCCTCTAGGGCAAGTGTCACCTGGGTCAGCACAGCCAATAAGGCTGTCGGAATCTTGGGGGAAAGGAAATAAGACAGTTGGGGGCTTGCAGTTGCTGTCAGTTGGAAGAAAGAGAGGGACCATTGAGGTAGTGTCCAGGGGGCAGTGCTCTCCTGGACTAGGACTAGGTTTGCTCCTTAGGGACCAGCTAGGCACTGAGCCCCTTCTAGCTTGTACACTGTAGGGAAGGCCCCAGATAGAGATACATCCATTAGTTCTGAGTTCTGTCAGTGCACCGGTGACAGGACAACATGTGTTGATCTGCGGCCTGTGGTCTTGGACCAGACCACAGGCACACTATTTATTTATTTATAAAATATTTTACCAGGAAGTAATACATTGAGAGTTACCTCTCGTTTTCAAGTATGTCCTGGGCACAGAGTAAAACAAATAATACATGGTTACAAGTACAGTTACATAAATGAACAGGGTATACATTATATACAAGGCAGTTACAGACTAGATTAAAGTGTGAGACAGCCTTAGATTTGAAAGAACTTAAGCTGGTGGTGGATATGAGAGTCTCTGGTAGGTTGTTCCAGTTTTGGGGTGCACGGAAGGAGAAGGAGGAACGTTCGGATACTTTGTTGAGCCTTGGGACCATGAATAGTCTTTTGGAGTCTGATCTCAGGTGATAGGTGCTGTATGTGGTAGGGGTGAGGAGCTTGTTCAGGTAGCTGGGTAGCTTGCCCAGAAAGTATTTGAGGGTAAGACAGGAAAGGTGAACTTTGTGCCTAGACTCTAGTGATGACCAATCTAGTTCTTTGAGCATTTCGCAGTGATGTGTGTTATAGTTGCATTGGAAAACAAAACGACAAATTGAATTGTAGAGGGTGTCAAGTTTGCTAAGGTGGGTTTGAGGAGCCAAGCCATATACTATGTCTCCATAGTCAATAATTGGCATTAGCATCTGCTGTGCAATACGCTTTCTGACCAGGAGACTTAGGGAGGATTTGTTCCTGTAAAGTACCCCTAGTTTGGCATAGGTCTTGGTTGTCAGGGTATCAATGTGCATCCCGAATGTTAAGTGGGAGTCAAACCATAAGCCCAGGTATTTAAAACTAGTGACAGGTGTTAGGGTGGTGTTAGCGTTGGTTCTAATCAGGAGCTCAGTCACTGGAATCTTTACAAATTTAGTCTTGGTCCCAAATACCATTGTTACAGTCTTGTCAGTGTTTAAAAACAGTTTGTTTTGGGAAATCCAGTTTTCGAGTCTCAAAAAGTCAGACTGAAGTATGTGTTGAAGGTCAGAGAGGCTATGGCTGTGTGCATATAGGATTGTGTCATCTGCATACATGTGTATTGAGGCTTCCTTCCAAGCTGTGGGAAGATCATTAATGAACACTGAGAAGAGTAGGGGCCCCAGAACAGAGCCTTGCGGGACACCACAGGTGATATCCAGGGGGTTGGAGTTAGAGCCTGAGATGGACACATGTTGGGATCTTCCTGATAGGTAGGACTGAAACCAGTTTAAAGCATGTTTCCCTATTCCAGAGCTCTGGAGTTTGTTAAGCAGGATAACATGATCAACTGTGTCAAAAGCCTTTGCAAAATCTAGGAATACTGCACCAGTGAGTTGTCCCCGTTCCATTCCACACTGGATTTCATTGCAAACTTTTAGCAGGGTAGTTACGGTGGAGTGTTTGGGACGAAACCCAGACTGGAATTGGCTAGGGAAATTTGTCTTGGTGTAGAAATAGCTTAATTGGGAGTGGACACATTTTTCCATGACTTTGGATAGAATTGGGAGAAGTGAGATTGGCCTGTAGTTTGAGACAGTGTTTTTGTCCCCACTTTTGAAGATTGGGACAACTCTGGCAGTTTTCCAGGTCTTAGGGATATGGCCTGCAGACAGGATAGAGTTGACTATGGACGCAATTGGTTTGGCAATGGCTGGGGCACCAAGTCGTAGGAACCTAGATTGTAGTAAGTCGGGTCCACATTGGCTGCTTAGTTTTAGTTTGAGGAGCGCTTGTGTAATCTCCTCTTCAGATACTGGGCTAAATTGAAAATTGTGGGCAGTGTTGGGAGGGGGTGGGACTGTAGGGATACTCCCAGGATGAGATTCATGTTTGGGGTTTGTGCTGCGTTTCGCTAATAAGTTAGTGGCACACCCCACAAAGTAATCATTGAATGCATTTGCAATGTCAGTAGGGTTTGTCAGAGTAATATCCCCCTTAGTGATATTACTTGGTTGTTGATGGTTAGGAGGCTGGACTATATTGTTGATAACCTTCCAGAAGTTAGCTGGGTTTGATGTATTTTGGTGGAGATTGTCAGCGTAATATTGTGCTTTTGCATGCCTTGTTTGCCTTGTACACATGTTCCGCATGCATCTGTAGTGATTGAGATCCTTGGTAGTGCCAGTTACTTTGTAGCTTTTCCACAAGGCATCCCTGAACTGGTAGATTGCTATAAGGTCAGGTGTAACCCATGGAAGGTGGGCCCCCCGTACCCTTATTTTGCGTAGTGGAGCATGGGTATCGCAGAGTTTTAAGAACTCGGATTGGAAATAGTCGAGCGCAGAATCGGGGTCGGGAATTAAATCGATTCTGTGCCATGGGCAGTTGGTAAGGTCATCCAGAAACTGTTGTGGGTTAAAGTTTTTAAATGTTCTAGTGAGGAGAACTTTAGGGCTTGAATGGGGCGGTTTAATTTTCCTTACACAGTACACTATTGCATGGTCACTGAAAATATCAGGAAGGATGCCAGAGGATTGGATTCTGCTGGGATTTGAGGAGAGAATCCAGTCTAGCAAGGAATGGTTATGCGATTTCAGGTTTATCCGTGTGGGTTGGGAAATGAGTTGCGATAGGTTAAGTGACTTGAGTTGTATCTGGATTTTGTGGTTTTTAGGGTCAAGCCAATTGAAGTTGAAATCCCCTAGAACTAGCAACTCACTCTTCTCATTCAGAGAGGTAATGGAGCCAAGAAATTGGGTGATATCAGTCAAAGATTGTAGAGGGGCTTTAGGGGGGCGGTAGATGCCAGCAAGCAAGATGGGCTTAGAAAAGGGGAGGCAGATTTTGCCAACTAGAGTTTTAAAAGAGGGTGGACTTGGTGGGCAATTTAACAGTGTAAATTGTAAGGTGTCTGCAATATAAAATAACACCCCTCCTCCTCTCTTTGACCTATCTCTCCTAAAAATGGAGTATCCCTGAATGGCGATATTTGCATCAGGGGTTTTAGGGGATAGCCATGTTTCTGTAAGAATGATGGCTTTGGGTTTATGCATAAGGCACCATGCCCTTAGTTCATCCAGTTTGGGCAGCAGGCTCCGGATGTTTATATGGGCGACAGATAGCCCTTTTTGGAATTTAAAGGTGGAATTCTCAGGGGCATTGGACAGAGCTGAAATGGGAGGACCTGGGTTAGTTTCAATATCACCTGCTAAAGAGAGTAATAGTATGAGTAGAAATTTGGGTAGTTGTTTGCAAGTTGTAGATTTGTGATGTTTGCCATTTGAGTGAGAGGTGGTTGGTGTGCTGGTTTTTAGAGTTCTCCACCAACATTCAGTAGATAGTGCAAGGCTTTTGAGTAGTCCAGGGTGTATGGTGATGTTGGGTGTGGGCCAGGATGGAGGAGTTTGTAGTGGATAGAGGGAGTAACATCTCCATGAGGCAAGGAGAAAGAAAAAAGTTAAAATACATAGCAGGTTCATGATGCCAGAGGTAGGCAGTTCTGCAAGGAGCTGTTGTGAGCAGAGTGCGCAGAGTGAGTGTGAGCAGACTAACAACAGGTGTGTGCCTGTTCCTTGTCAAATGTTTAGCTGTATTGCAATGCTAGAGTCAGTTCAGGGTTTCAGTGTATTGTGCAGTCAGTTTTGGGAGAGACTGCAGTAAATAAGTTGTAAAGGGGTGGGGGGTTGAAATAGGCAGGTTAGCAAGCATGGGATCATAGTGTGATCTGAATAGCTTACCGTTTGTTGTCTTGAGTGAAAGAGTTTGCAGAAAGAAGCAGTCCCCAGTCACCTCTAGTCAAACTGTAGTGTATTTATCACTTAAAAAACTCACTTTAAATGCCTCACTGCTTAATGCAGTTCCTACCCAATGCAGCAAAGGTGTTGGTATTATACAGAAAAAACAGTCACATGACCCTCCCCCTCCCCAATCAGTCAGCTTGTTCCATTTGGTCAATTAACAGCACAGAGTTAAGAGGGAAAAAAAAAACTTTTTACATTCAAACATACTAACTTATATCAATTCTACAAGGCCACAGTCAGGCTTTTACACAGGATTTGCACAGCATCAGGAACATACTTATATCAATTCTACAAGGCCACAGTCAGGCTTTTACACAGGATTTGCACAGCATCAGGAACATAC